>CM043880.1:24096384-24363398 GCA_024034495.1 Camelina laxa | reverse complement strand
TCTTGCATTTGTGCATTTTGGCTGAAAACATGTACTTTAGAGCCTAAAATGGGGGAAAACAAGGTCAAATCTGAGCATGTACCCGAAGGAGCTATTGAGCAGGAAGAACAGTCCAAACCTCAACTTGATCAAAGAGGATCCAAGGGCAAGAAGAACAACCCGTAGACCTACCCGAGGAACAACACGACCTTATCCTCGTGCACCGCATCGAGCAGACCCTCGGGCAGGACTGAGCAACTAGGTTAGAAGGGTTTCCATATATAAACCCCCCTATTCTTCCTCTCGCCCTAGCACGCCGTAGACACTCAGAACAGAGAGCGAGAGCTTCTAAGAGAGACACTGAGCGATTCAAACTCTTTTTCCACTTTGTTAGGATTTCTTTTCATTTTCTTTGCTATTCTTTTACGTTTTCGATTATGTACTCTTCTACTTTTATCTTATTTTCAATACAATGCACTTTTCGTTTATTTGTGTTTTTATGCTTTCTGCAATGAGATCTGAGTAGTGAAATAAAGTTTCTAGGGATGGGATAGAAAAATATGTGTTCTTGATCGGTTAGGATGTTTTAGCTTGATTGTATGTTATATAAATTCCTTTTTAGATTGGTGTTCTTAATGCTATTTTCAGACCGAGAGGTTGAGATTAGATCTAGGGTGTTTTGCCATCGAGAGATATTGTTGAAATGCTTGAATAAATCAATGCTAGAGGTTTACTCACTTAGCCTAAGAGATTAGATGTGTAAGGAGTTTATTGACAATAATGAATCGGTTTGTAATGTCTGCTTGGTCATGTTTCTCCAACGAGAGTTGGGTAGGGGAGTGACCAAGGTTGATTGTTTCTATCACGAGAGTGTTTTAACAAGATTTTAGAGATTCATCATCTAGGGAATATTTGCTTGAGGCATGTAGGACACCCCATATTGGTCAGGAACACATATGAGTCGATTAACCCATCCTTATGAGCTTACTTATCTTGATTGTTTAACTTTATTCTATAACTCGACCCCTTACCCGAACTGGTACTCGATCACCACTTCGTGTGTACCTTCGAGCTGTTCATCTTTGTGTTCTTGATTATCACTATCACCCGATCACCTACCCGATCCTGTACTCGACTGCTTGCATCGAGTGCTTAGGTCGTGTGGTTCTTGCTCTTTTATTTTCTTTTGATTATTTTAGGATTATTAGATTTAACCCCAATTATTGCTTGGCTTGACTTTCTTGCTTCTGATCATATCGTATCTGCTAGCATAACAACCATTTGGATTGATAACCCTTTGTACTACAACTGCATAGGGAATTGATACCATGGGTGAAAAACCTGTTATCAAATTGGCGCCGTTGCAATTTGGTAGAATTTTATTTGCTACGTTTAAGATTTCTGCACTTGGTAGATCAAGTTCTATTCTACACTTTGGTTCAGAACTGACTTGTTTACTTTCTTGTTTGTTTGTTTTAAATTTCAGGTACAACCCGAGAACCCACCCGACACTTCACTCGATCACCTGGATTGGTTAGGCCTTCGTGTACTCACTCGGTTCACTGATTGTGCATGCAAACACGATCCAAGGGTAGCCAACACTTGAGTCCTTTCATTGATAACATCGACAGACCAAGGTTACTCCATCAACAACAAGTCCAGCAACCGCAACCAACCACAATTGAGGAGCAGGAGATGCTCCATCTACTCACACTCAAAGAGATGGCATTGTGCCACCTGCTGTTCAAAACAACAACTTTGAGATCAATAGTAGTCTCATCCAGATGATACAAAGCAACAAGTTTCATAGACTGCCAATGGAGGACCCATTGGACCATCTGGATTAGTTTGATAGGCTCTATAGCCTAACTAATGTTCATATATTTTACCCTGTTTTCCCTTAGTATATTCACATCTTTTGCATCTTTTGCTATCCATTTTCACCATTATGACATAGCTTTAGGACTAATCATGCATTAGAGTTTAGTTGCATTGCATTTGCATCTTTTCATGCATAAACAGGTGATTTTGAAGCTTAAGGAGCATGGAAGCAATGCTAAGGAAGAAGTGAAGCAATCATGAAGGGAAAGCAAGAGAGTTAAGGCTGAAATAACAAGGTCCGGAGTCCAACTCGACCGCACACTCGACCAGACACTCGACCGTGTGCTGAGGAGGACTCGACCGAGCACAGGTCGAGTTGATCGAGCCGTTGACTATTTTGTCTTTTAGTATTTTTAGGGCTTCCACTCCCCTCTTATATAAAGCCTTGTACCTGCAGCCACAAAAGTGTGCAACTTTTTATATATTCTCTAAACCTAGTATTTTACCCTTTTGGGAATTATTCTTTTTGATTTTTATTTTTCTTAGATCTTGTCCTGGAAAAAGACTAAATTCTTCAATATTGTTGGTTTCATAACTTTTAATATTGAGAATTCAAGTTTCATTGCTTTTCAATATTTGGTTTATCATATGTTTTCTCTTCTATGATGCAAGTTTCATTATTAGCTTGCTTTTTGACTTTGTTCATGCATGTGTTCTTGTGAGTAGTTTGCTTAGGATCTTGAGGATGGGTTAGGCTGGGTTGATCTTGTGGTTTATTTAATTTGGTCAAGCTTGATTGTTGTAGATCTCTTCTTGGCTAGATATACATTGCTGATCATCTATACCACTCTTGAGAAGGTAGGGTTTCATTTCAAGCATCTTAGCATCACACCAATGTCTAAGGAGCATAGATAAGGCTAGATCTAGAGCTTACCATTAGGCTTGCTAAGAGATTAGAGGTCTTGTTTGGTTTGAGATGTATGACTAGCTTAATTGCTTGTGTAGATTCTTTACTATGTGAGAGCAAGTCTAGAAAAAAGCATAGGTTTGATTGTTTCTTGCCATGAGAGTGGATTAAACATGTCTTAGAATAGTATGTCTAGAGATTAGCTCAAAGTTTGTTTGAGGTTTGTCAATTGTTAAATAACCACAATGATTAGTTCAGCCCATGAATCCTCCTCAGACCTTCTTTGTTTATTGATTCTTAGTCTTAATCCTGTTGCTTGATTGTTGTTTGATTCGTTTTTGCATTGCTCTAGTTTTATTGGTTGATTCTGGATCACTTTAGTCTACCGACTTGCACTGACCTACACTTTGTCGAGTGCTTGCTCGAGTTCTTCCCCAGAGCTTGTGTTTATGATTTGTGATTGTCCTGTTTCATTTATGCTGCATTCATTTAGTTTTCTGTTCATTGCTTGTCTTGCATAAGTTTATTTCTTGCATTATAGTAGTTTCTATTCCTGTTTTAGCTTCATTACTGTTACAATCATTCTGTATATTTACATTCAGCATCTAGTTCTTGTAGATTTATTTTATACACTTTGCATTTTAATCATAGGATTGTTAGTGACAAACATCCTTTACATCTGGCTTAAATTAGATCTTTATGCACATCTTGACTGTTCACAAACACTCAGATTGGATTGACACCTCTTATACTGCAACTGCAGAAGGGGAATTGAAACATGATGTTCATATATTTTACCCTGTTTTCCCTTAGTATATTCACATCTTTTGCATCTTTTGCTATCCATTTTCACCATTATTGCATAGCTTTAGGACTAATCATGCATTAGAGTTTAGTTGCATTGCATTTGCATCTTTTCATGCATAAACAGGTGATTTTGAAGCTTAAGGAGCATGGAAGCAATGCTGAGGAAGAAGTGAAGCAATCATGAAGGGAAAGCAAGAGAGTCAAGGCTGAAATAACAAGGTCCGGAGTCCAACTCGACCGTACACTCGACCAGACACTCGACCGTGTGCTGAGGAGGACTCGACCGAGTGGAGAATGCACCAGCTCGACCTGCCACTCGACCGAGCACTGGTCGAGTTGACCGAGCCGTTGACTATTTTGTCTTTTAGCATTTTTAGGGCTTCCACTCCCCTATATAAAGCCTTGTACCTGCAGCCACAAAAGTAGCCAGCTTTTTAGATATTCTCTAAACCTAGTATTTACCCTTTTTGGGATTTATTCTTTTTGCCTTTTTTATTTCCTAGATCTTGTACTTGAAAAAGACTAAATTCTTCAATATTGTTAGTTTAATAACTTTCTTAATATTGAGAATTCAAGTTTCATTTCTTTTTCAGTATTGTAGATCTTTGTTTCATCTTTCTAATGATGCAAGTTTCAATCTTTTCTGGGTTTATGATTTTGATGTTCATCATGTGTTCTTGTGAGTAGTAGCTTAGGATCTTGAGGATGGGTTAGGCTGGGCTGTGAATGAGGTTTGTTTGGCTTGATCAAGCTTGATTGTTGTAGATCTCTTCTAGGGTAGATGTTCTTAATGCTGATCCTATATCTGAGAGGGTAGGATCTGATTTCAAGCATCTTAGCATCACACCAATGTTTAAGAGGCATAGATAAGGCTAGATCTAGAGCTTACCATCTTGCTTGCTAAGAGATTAGAGGTTTTGTTTGGTATGAGACATATTTCTTACTGCCTGCTTGTGTAGATTCTTTACTATGTGAGAGCAAGTCTAGAAATGCATAGGTTTGATTGTTTCTTGACCATGAGAGTGGGAGAAACTTGTCTTAGATACATATGTCTAGAGATTAGCTCATGTTGTTTGAGATTTGTTGATCAAGTTAGATAGCCTCAATCATTAGTCCAGCCCATGAATCCCTCCTCAAGTCCTTCCTTGTTTATTGATTTTACAGTCTTAATCCTGTTGCTTGATTGTAGTTTGATTCGTCTTTGCATTACTCTGTTTTTATTGCATTGCTCTGTTTCTGCGTTTAGTCCAGCTCGACCACTCACTCGACCTACACTCGGTCGAGTGCTTGCTCGAGTTCATCCCCAGAACTCTTGTTTATGCTTTGTGATTGTCTTGTTTCATTCTATTTGCATTTCTGTTGCATTTACTTAGTATCTCGTTCATTACTTGTCTTGCATTAGTTCATTAGCATAGTTTCTACTTCTGTTGGTTGCATCATTACTGTCATAATCATCCTGTTTCATTTGCATTTAGTTCTTAGTTCTTATAGTTTACTTTCTGCACTTTACATTTTCATCATAGGATTGTTAGTGACAAACATCCTTTACATCTGGCTTAAATTAGATCTTTATGCATATCTTGACTGTTCACAAACACTCAGATTGGATTGACACCTCTTATACTGCAACTGCATAAGGGGAATTGAAACACCTTACCATCCATCCATTCATTGCATACATTCATCATCATTCATCCATTTCAATTTGGCGATGTTGCCTATTTGAGTGTGTTTTTGTGACTATTAGGATCCATAAAAGTCTAAGATTAAGTTCGTTTATCCACTTGTTCACTACTGATCTCATTTCTTCTTCTGCTTGTCTGTGATTGAGTTTCAGGTACCAGCTCGACCATCAACTCGACCACCACTCGACCGAGTGAGTGCTCGAGCACCTGATCGAGTCAGAAGCCGGATACAAAATAGACATCAGTTCCTAGTCGACTCGACCATCCACTCGAGCTTGTGCTCGACCGAGTGCCTGTCCGAGTCAGTCATCATGTTTCGCAGGAGTATGTTCCATTCTGTACCATGGCAACATCAACCAGGATTCCACGCTCAATGGTGTCACCCTCCAGTGTTTCAAACTTCACAAGTCCAAGAACCTGACTTAAGAGCTATGATGCAGCAACTTTTACTTGGGCAAGCAACTGGGTAGATTGAGGTAGCAAAGCAGTTTGCTGAGCTGAACCAAACGTTGAATTCCTATTCTAGTGACCTAAACTCCAAGGTCAAGTACATGGAGAGCTCCATTGCTCCTACTTCAGCTCCTAAGCCAAACCAACTTCTTGAAGAACCTATTCCAAACCCAAGGGAGTTTACAGCTAAAGCTCTTAATCTCTATGAAGATGCTGTCACTGAGGACAATGATATTCAAGGTGGGGAGGATTGGTCATTTATTGAAGCCCAGGGTGAAGCTTGTGCACAGCAGGCTGAATCCGTCAAAGCACTCGACCAAGTGCTCGAGCCAGCACTCGACCGAGTGCATGATCGAGTGGCCGATCGAGTTGAAGACACAGAAGCTGTCAAGCCTACTAAGTACATTCCTCCTGCTTACAAACCACCTCTACCATTCCCAGGACGTTTCAAGGCACAAAAGATAAGGGAACTGAGGGAAATTATTGAGAAAAAAGAAATGATGGCTTTGCAACAAGAGGAAGTGAAAGCTTTGAAAGAAGAGGTTGTCATTGAGAAGGAAGAGGAAGAGATGGTTGTGAAGGAAGAAGTAGTCATTGAAAAGAAGGAAGTAATGGCCATACAACAGGAGGTTGTCATTGAGAAGAAGGAGGAAGTGATGGCTTTGCAGCAAGAGGAAGTGAAAGTCTTGAAGGAAGTAATGGCTATAAAAGAGATTACCATTGCTTACAAGGAAGAGGAGAGAGGGCCTGACTTGAGCAAATTTGTTCAGAATCCTTCCTACAAGGACATGCTGCTTGAATTATCCAAGAAGAAAGCTCAGGAACAAGACATGAAGGACTTATGAGAAATTGGGGAAGCTGTAATACCAACAAAACTTGAAGACCCTGGATCATTTGATCTACCTTGCTCCATTAGTTACATGCACTTCAACAAATGCTTGTGTGATCTGGGAGCTTCAGTGAGCTTAATGCCATACTCAGTGGCTGAAAAATTGGGGTATGAATACTTTAAGCCTTGCAACCTCTATATTGGCATGGCAGATGGATCCAAGAGGGATGTGCTTGGGATAATTGAAAACCTTCCAGTCAAGATAGGAAAGGCAAGAATCTCAACTGATTTTGTGATCATGAACATGGATCAAGAGCCAGAAGATCCTCTCATCTTGGGGAGACCATTCTTAGCCACAGTTGGAGCTGTAATAGATGTTAAGATGGGAACCATCAAACTTCACCTTGCTAAAGACTTCACTATGAATTTTGACATCAAGAATACTACTCATCAGCCTACTATTGAAGGTCAGCACTTTATGATTGGGAAAAAGGCTAGTTGTGAAGTTTTTGAGGAAGGAGGGAATCCTAGGATTAAAGGTTAAGCCCAAGCTAAGACTGTCCAAGAACTAAAGGGGTCAGTTCAAGTGCTAGCTGGTTTAGTGAAGGAACTTCAAGCTCAGCTTAACAAGAGGTCTTTGAAGAAGGCAAGACCAAGACTCAAATTTATGAAGAAACATGCTTCAAGTGTCAAGGAAGTCGTGATCAAGAAGGAACACCAAGGTTATCAAGTAGAACCAGGAGGGATTTTATCACCTCCTTGGTCTCCAAATCAAGAGCTTGAAGAGCTATAAGAAGTCAATCTTAGTGACTTTAAACAAGCTCACTAGGGAGGAAGTCCCAAAGGTATCCTTTGTAAATAAGCTTTATTTCCTTGTAGTTTTGATGTGTTTTCTTTTATGTTTGTGTTTGGTAGGACTTTTAATGAGAGTGTAGATGGGTTTGGAGAGAATTGGACTTGGAAATATGAACTCGCAAGCCAGCTCGACCCCCCCACTCGGACACGCACTCGACCGAGCCACGGTCGGTAGCCATCGTCGAGCTGCCCCAATCTCCATCTCCTAGTCACCAACAAGAGGATGTGGAAAAATTCTTCTCCAATCCTTAAGGTACCAATATCACCTTCACTTGTAAATATCATTGCATTTCATATTTGTATTTTCTTTTTAGTCTTGAATCCTCTTTCAAATTTCTTTCACACAGGGGACTGTGTGATTTAAGTTTGGGGGAGGGTTTGAGATAGCATTTGACATTGTGTTTTGTTTTCTTATTTTAAATTTTTAGCATCATCATGTTAGTATTTGCATAGCATCTAAGGCATAGAAAAACCCTAAAAGTTTGAAAACTTTTTGCAAAAATCTGTATAAAAAAAAGAGTGTTCATGTAGTTTGCATTGCATATTCAAGTATTTTGTTTATCATATAGGACTGCTTGCATTAGGGATCTATGATGAGTATTTCCTTGTTAGCTTGTTCATTCACTAGACTAGGATCAATGCCCAAGTTAATAGTACTTTGATGCTAGTTGAATGGTTAGAAGCATAAGATTGAACCAAGCATTGAATTCCTGCATTGCATTTGGTCTAAATTGAAGCATGTTGTGATTTGATGCCATTTCCTATCTATAAGAACCTAATATTTACTTTCAATTATCAATGTGTACATTGCTTTAAACTCATGGATACCATATACATATTTTGATCATCTTTCTCCTTTTTACCACTCTTGTTGATCCAAGTAGCTGATTTCCTCATTAAGAATCAGTTTCCCCTACCCTTAACCAACCCTTCTTTCAAGCCATGTTTATTCTTGAGTGTGTGAGGCCTATTTTTGGGATTGAGCTTGGTAGAAAGTGTTACGTTTGAACTGACAAGAGTAAAGCCTTGTGTAGTTCTAGTTTGCATTTTTCAAACTAGATAGGACTAGGCGGTTCATTTGTTGGGTTTGGGACTTGGCAGTTAAAGAAAGAAAAGAGAAAAAAAAAAAAAAAGGAAGAAAAAAGGGTAGAGTCTTTAAAAGGAGAGTGTGTTTAGGTAAAAGCTAAAGTCTAGTGAAAGGATGGGAAGTAAAAAAAGAAAATTGTTAAAGATGGTTCTAGTTAAAGAAAAGAAAAGAAAGAAAAGAAAAGTCTAACAAAAAGCTTGTATGTCTTAAGAATAAGAAGAAAAGAGAACCATAGCAAATAAGTAAGAATCCCCCATCCCACTAGAAAGATCAAATAAGAAACCTCTCCTAAGACTTGAAAACCAAAAGAGAAAAGGGTGAAAGAGAAAAGAAGAAGTTAAAGGGTAGCACTAGGATCATTTGGGTTTAGATTGCTAGGATAAACACTTTGGGTACCTTTGGGTAGACAAGGTTTTATTCTTGTATGTGTCTAGGTGTTCTTACCTTTAGCATTCTTCTAAAGCTCAATCCATTTTTTATGAGAGAACCTTGATATTGATAAGCCCCACTCTAAAAAGAGACCATCATTGTCTCCAAGCCTTTACCTCCAAGCCAAATGAGTTTAAGCATTGCATAGAATTGATTCATGTTCTTGATTAATGAATGTTAAAGGAAATGGTTGATTTGAATGCATGTGGATATCTAAGGCTCAAATCAGTAAAGGTTGTGATATGCTTGTCTAAAGTCTTTAAGTACAGCTCATTCAACTTGCATCATAGTACTAGTAACTTGGACATTGATTCTAGATGGTCTATTTGCAAGCTTTAGGAGCTGAGATCCCACTTTCAAACCTCACTTACATTCTTATGTCTTGCTTATTTGCTTGAGGGCAAGCAAAGGCTAAGTTTGGGGGTGTTGATGTTCATATATTTTACCCTGTTTTCCCTTAGTATATTCACATCTTTTGCATCTTTTGCTATCCATTTTCACCATTATTGCATAGCTTTTGGACTAATCATGCATTAGAGTTTAGTTGCATTGCATTTGCATCTTTTCATGCATAAACAGGTGATTTTGAAGCTTAAGGAGCATGGAAGCAATGTTGAGGAAGAAGTGAAGCAATCATGAAGGGAAAGCAAGAGAGTCAAGGCTGAAATAACAAGGTCCGGAGTCCAACTCGACCGTAAACTCGACCAGTCACTCGACCGGGTCCTGAGGAGGACTCGACCGAGTGGAGAACGCACGAGAGAAGCCAGCTCGACCTGCCACTCGACAGAGCACAGGTCGAGTTGACCGAGCCGTTGACTATTTTGTCTTTTAGTATTTGTAGGGCTTCCACTCCCCTCCTATATAAAGCCTTGTACCTACAGCCACAAAAGTGTACAGCTTTTTAGATATTCTCTAAACCTAGTATTTTACCCTTTTGGGAATTATTCTTTTTGCTTTTTATTTTTCTTAGATCTTGTACTTGAAAAAGACTAAATTCTTCAGTATTGTTGGTCAAGCTTGATTGTTGTAGATCTCTTCTAGGCTAGATGATCTTATTGCTGATCCTATATCTGAGAAGGTAGGGTTTGATTTCAAGCATCTTAGCATCACACCAATGTCAAAGGAGCATAGATAAGGCTAGATCTAGAGCTTACCATTAGGCTTGCTAAGAGATTAGAGGTCTTGTTTGGTTTGAGATGTATTGCTTAATGCCTGCTGTGTAGATTCTTTACTATGTGAGAGCAAGTCTAGAAATGCATAGGTTTGATTGTTTCTTGCCATGAGAGTGGATTAAACATGTCTTAGAATAGTATGTCTAGAGATTAGCTCAAAGTTTGTTTGAGGTTTGTTGACCAAGTTAAATAACCACAATGATTAGTTCAGCCCATGAATCCCTCCTCAGGATCTTCTTTGTTTATTGATATCTTAGTCTTAATCATGTTGCTTGATTGTTGTTTGATTCGTTTTTGCATTGCTCTGTTTTTATTGTGTTGCTCTGTTTTCACGTTTAGTCTAGCTCGACCCTGTACTCGACCTACACTCGGTCGAGTGCTTGCTCGAGTTCTTCTCCAGAGCTTGTGTTTATGATTTGTGATTGTCCTGTTTCATTTCTGCTGCATTCATTTAGTTTTCTGTTCATTGCTTGTCTTTCATAAGTTTATTTCTTGCATTATAGTAGTTTCTATTCTTGTTTTAGCTTCATTACTGTTACAATCATTCTGTTCATTTACATTCAGCATCTAGTTCTTGTAGTTTTATTTTCTGCACTTTGCTTTTTAATCATAGGATTGTTAGTGACAAACATCCTTTACATCTGGCTTAAATTAGATCTTTATGCACATCTTGACTGTCAACAAACACTCAGATTGGATTGACACCTCTTATACTGCAACTGCATAAGGGGAATTGAAACACCTTACCATCCATCCATTCATTGCATACATTCATCATCATTCACATCAACCACCAATAAAATACTTGTTTCACTAACCAAGATAAATGGAGTTAGTGAAGATGGATTCAAACTCTGGCTTTTCCCATTTTCTTAGGGCGAGAAAGCACACATCTGTGAGAAAGCACTTCCCAAGGAGTCCATCACCACTTGGGAAGCATGCAAAAAGGCGTTTCTAGCCAAATTCTTCTCCAACTCCAGAACAGCAAGACTGCGAAATGACATCTCCAGCTTTGTTCAGAAAATCAATGAGAAGTTCAGTGAAGCTTGGGAACGTTTCAAGGGATACACAAGTAGATGCCCACATCATGGATTCAGCAATGCTTCATTGCTAAGTACATTATACAAAGGAGTAGTCCCTAAGATACGGATGTTGCTGGACATCGCTAGTAACAATAATTTTCTCAACAAGGATGTTGATGAAGGCAGGGATCTAGTGGAGAACTTAGCCCAATCTGATGGGCATTACAATGAGGAGTATGATCGCACAATATCTCCTTCTGGGAAGGATGATGCCAAGTACAAGAGTGACATGAAAGCCCTCAATGAAAAATTGGACAAGCTCCTCAACCAGCAGCAGCATGTCCATTCCGTCTTAGAGGAAGACCAGTTTCAGCAACAAGATGGGGAGAGTGCTCAGCTAGAGGATGTGAACTACATCAATAACCAAGGAGGTCGCAACATAAGAGACAGCAACTACATCCCAAATCAACAGACTATCCGCCCAATAACTTCACACATTTCCACATCCCTCGACTTGCTTTCCATGATGAACCAAGTCCTGTCAACTCAGAAAACCGATGCCGTACAAATAAATACACGATTCATTTATCTCGCCAACTGCTTATCAGCCAATTATCAGACACTACACATCAAGTTTGATGCTTTGAGCTCTTGAATTCAGACGCTTCTGGATAAATTAGCTTCAACTTCAAAAAGTCAGGAGTGTGCGCTGGCCATAGCCGTACGGAGTAGATGCCACTTACCACCTCGTGCGGCACCGCCAACCACTACTGCGGACAGCAACGACTTAGATGGGGAGGATCTCCATGAGCCGCCCACTCTTGCTCATCCACCAAACCATTCCATAGAACAACCCGACCATGTTCCCGATCATACCACCCGGAAAGATGATCAGGTGGACATTCCGGTCAGCCCACTACCTACAGACAAACCAGGAGGGGAGAAACAGAAAGAGAGACGATTCGTCCCTCCACCCTACAAGCCACCGTTGCCGTTTCGTGGAAGGTTTTGAAAAGAACTTCTTAAGAAATAAAAGACATTGTTCGAAAAACAGATGAAGGAACTCGAGCTTCGCATGCCTCTAATAGACACCTTCACCCTAATACCCCTTATTAGAAATTCCTGAAGGATGCAGTGACGGAACAGATCAAACAAGTTCAAGGAATGGTCATACTCAATCACGAGTGTAGTGCTATAATCCAGAGGACTACAACACCTAAGAAACTGAGCGACCCGGGTCATTCACATTACCTTGCTTGATTGGACCTTTGACGTTCGGAAGATGTCTCTGCGACTTGGGGGGAATCTGTCAGCTTAATGCCTTTAACTATAGCCAAACGTCTTGGATTGAGAAATTCAAGCCCACCGACATCCAACTAGTTCTGGCAGATCGAACTACAAGGTTGCCGAGTGGAGTATTGGAAGACTTGCCGGTCAAGGTAGGATCAGTAGACGTACCAACCGACTTCGTGATCTTGGAGATGGATGTAGAACCAAGGGATCCGCTTATCTTAGGACGACCATTCTTAGCCACCGCAGGAGCAATGATAGATGTGAGGAACGGGAAGATCGATCTGAAGCTCGAGGAAGACCTTACTATGCAGTTTGATATTCGAGAAACTATGAAAAAGCCCACAATCGCAAGGCAAACCTTCTGGATAGAGAAATTAGAAAAATTGTGCGAGGAGGCGTTTGAGGAGATAAAAATCGGGGATTGCCTACAGACAGCGCTAACAAAAGATGGTGAGGAGGGATTCGTACACCAAGAAACGGAGCTCTATAAGGAATTGCTTGACACTTATCGAGTAGTCATCGAGTCGGAGTTAAATGAGGACATGAGGGAGGCTGAGAAGGAGAGAATGATGCTCGACAAACGAAGCTTGAACAAGTCAGTTGTCACCTCCTGCGTCATATCATGCAGCTGCTCAACACCAGACCACCCAATCACCAGCCCGATCACTAACACAACCATCCCATTGAGCAGGATGATCGAGCACCACTTCGAGTCGCAACTCCAAACCATTGATGATTGGTCCGAGTCAAAGGCGCCTAAAGTAGAACTCACCTCTTCCATCCGGGCTAAGGTACGCTTTCTTGGGACCTAATTCAACCTATCCAGTTATTGTCAATTCTAGCTTACCCGAAAAGAGCTGAAATTGCTTTGCACTCAGTTAAGAAATTATAGAGGAGCAATAGGCTAGATGACATCAAGGGTATATCCCCTGATCACTGCACCCATCGGATAAAGCTAGAGGATTAATAGTAGTGTAGAACCTCAACGTCGGCTAAATCCAAACCTGAAAGAAGTGGTGAAAAAGGAAATTCTGAAGTTGCTCGATGCTGGAGTCATCTACCCCATCTCTGATAGTACTTTAGTGTCCCCGGTGCACTACATTCTGAAGAAAGGAGGAATCGCAGTTGTCAAAAACGAGAAAGATGAGCTAATTCACACAAGGACAATAACAGGTCATCAATGTGTATTGACTATAGGAAGCTTAACGCGGCCTCTAGGAAAGATCACTTTTTGCTGCCTTTCATCGACCACCCCTACTACTGTTTCCTTGACGGGTATAGTTGATTTTTCCAAATCTCTATAAACTCTGCCGACCAGGAGAAAACGACATTCACCTGCCCTTATGGTACTTTTTCTATAAGAGGATGCCCTTCGGTTTGTGCAACGCTCCCGCAACTTTTTAAAATGCATGACGTCCATCTTCTCGGATTTAATAGAAGAGATGGTGGAGGTTTTCATGGATGACTTTTCAGTATATGGAGCCTCTTTCTCATCCTGTCTTTCAAACCTCTGCAAGGTCCTCAAAAAAGGTGTGAAGAGACCAACCTAGTCTTAAACTGGGAAAAGTGCCACTTTATGGTTCAGGATGGGATAGTCCTTGGCCACAAGATCTCAGAAAAGAGGATAGAGGTTGACAAAGCTGAGAGAGAAGTGATGGTTCAACTGCAACCTCCTAAATCTATGAAAGACGTCAGAAGCTTCCTAGGTCACGCAGTGTTATACAGGCGATTTATTAAAGACTTCTCTAAGATTGCGTGACTGTTAACGCGGATCCTTTGCAAAAAGTAAAATTTATTGTCAACAAGGACTGTTTAGATGCTTTCAACAAGATAAAGGAAGCTTTGGTGAGTGCACCGATAGTTCAAGCACCTAATTAGGATAATCCTTTCGAGATTATGTGTGACGCATCAGATTACGCCGTAGGGGCAGTGCTAGGCCAAAGGATATATAAAAAGCTGCATGTGATCTACTATGCCAGCAAAACCATGTACGATGCCCAGACGAGGTACGCGACAACTGAAAAGGAGCTCTTTGCTGTGGTTTTTGCATTTGAGAAATTCTGGAGTTACTTGGTCGGATCGAAAGGGATTTTTTACACGGATCATGCTGCCATAAGGTACATTTACTCAAAAAAGGACACCAAACCTAAGCTCCTTGGATGAATCCTTCGTCTGCGAGAATTCGATATGGAGATTCTGGATAAGAAAATAATTGAAAACGGGGTAGTAGACCATTTGTCTAGAATGAGAATTGAGGATCCACTCCCAATAGATGACTCAATGCCCGAAGAGAGACTGATACACATCGACTTCTTGGAAGAAATGAGCGACACGATCAGACACACGATAGCTCACTCGATCCCCGAGTCAACCGGGTCGATCGAGTTCATGGCAACCACGTCCGCTAAGCTACCCTGGTACTCAGATTTTGTGAACTACATGGTGTGCGGGGAAATTCCTAAGGACTATGATGCCCACAGAAAGAAGAAGTTATTCAGGGACGTCAATAGTTATTACTGGGATGAACCTTATTTATACAAAAAGGGACAGATGGCCTGTTCAGACGATGTATAGCAGAGTAAGAAGTCCGAGGAATACTTGAGCACTGTCATGGGTCCACCTATGGGGGTCATTTTGCTACTTACAAAACCGTCCAAAAAAAATCGTTCAAGCTGGTCTTTGGTGGCCAACCATGTTCAAAGACGCACAGCTCTTTATAACAAAATGTGACCTACGCCAGATAATGGGTAACATCGGCAGGAGAAACGAAATGCCTCAACAGTCGATCTTAGAAATCCCAACGGCAGAGTTGTAAATATGACTTACGTTTTCAAGTTTTTCTCTCCTCAGTGTTTTCGTACTACCCGATGCCCTATCCGATGAGCTACGCGATGCCTTACCCGATCAACCCCTCAGATGCTGGTCCAAGCAAGTCGTCCGTGCACATAACCAAGCTCTCTGATGAGCGAATCCCGACGCTTAAGGAAGCCGGTGATGATCCTGGGTACACGTTGGCGAGCATGGAGGCTGCCACAACCTCTTTCTTCACCAACCCATGAGGTACCACTTTCATCCAAACTATTGTTTATGCCATTGCATTTTATTTTGTTTCATTTTGTGTGATTCTCAGACTTCTTTTTCAGACTTTTATTTACACAAGGACTGTGTAATTTAAGTTTGGGGGAGGGTCAGAGAATGTATATAACATTGTGTTTTATTTTCTTATTTTCTTATTTTTTTATTTCAAAATTTTTGCATGCTAGTTTTATAATCAAGGAGGTTTCAAAGGTTATAATCAGTTCAAGAACAACAACCTCTCTTATAAAAGCACTAATGTAGCAAACCCTCAAGATCAAGTCTACCTACCTTAACAGCCTCAACAACACAACAATTATGTACCCAAGCAGCAACAACAAGGTTACCAGGCTCCAATGTGTCCCCCCACCAGGGTTTCAAACCAACCAAGCACAGGAACCAGATTTGTGAATTTTTATGCAACAGTTGCTACTTGGACAAGCCAATGGGCAGATTGAAAATGCAAAGAAGTTTGCTGAGATACACCAGAAGATGAATAATTCTTATAATGACCTGAATATTAAGTTTGAGAGTCTGAACTCTAAAGTCAAGTACATGGAGAGTAACATTGCATCTACATCAGCTCTAAAGCCTAACCAGCTGCCTGTTAAAGCTATTAAAAATCCAAGGGTGTTTACAGCTAAAGCTATCCCTTTTTATGAGCAAGCTGTCACTGAGGACAGTGAGATTCAAGATGGAGAGGATTTGTCACAAGTTGAAGCTCAGAGTGAAGGTTTTACCCAGCAAACTAAAGCAGAAAAACCACTCGACCAAGTCCCCAATCGAGTGATTGATCGAGTTGTTCCCGTAGAAGCTGTTAAGCCTGTCATATACATTCCCCCTACTTACAAACCTCCTCTGCCATTCCCAAGACGTTTCAAGGAACAAAAGTTAAAGGAACTCAGGGAAAGAATTGAAAAGAAGGAAGTGATGGCTTTACAAGAAGAGGTTGTCATTGAAAAGAAAGAATAAGAGAGAGGACATGCTTTGGAACAATATGCTCCATATCCTCTCTACAAAGGCATGTTACTTGACATATCAAAGCAAAAAACTCAGAATCAAGACAAGAAGGATTTAGAGGAGATTGGGAAAGTTGTTATCCCAACAAAACTTGAAGATCTAGGTCCATTTAATATGCCTTGCTCCTTTAGCTACCTACACTTCAACAAATGCTTGTGTGATCTGGGGGCATCTGTTAGTGTCATTCCTTACTCTATAGTAGAAAAGCTTGGACGCACTGAGTTAAGCCAAGCAACCTCTATATAAGTTTAGCTGATGGTTCACACAAAGATGTGGTTGGTAAATTGGAGAGGTTTCCAGTTAAGATAGGCAAGGCCAGAATTCCTACTGATTTCATCATTATAAAAATGGATAAGGAGTTAGAAGGTCCAATCTTGCTTTAGAGACCATTTCTTGCCACAGTAGGAGCTGTCATTGATGTTAAGGAAGGGCTGATAAGGTTGAACATAGCTGAAGGTTTCACCATGAACTTTTGATGTTCATATATTTTACCCTGTTTACCCTTAGTATATTCACATCTTTTGCATCTTTTGCTATCCATTTTGACCATTATTGCATAGCTTTAGGACTAATCATGCAATAGAGTTTAGTTGCATTGCATTTTCATCTTTTCATGCATAAATAGGTGATTTTGGAGCCTAAAGGAGCATGAAAGCAATGCTGAGGAGAAGTGAAGCAATCAAGAGGAGAAAGCAAGAGAGTTAAGGCTGAAGAACCAAGGTCCGGAGTCTCACTCGACTGCCCACTCGACAAGACACTCGACCGTGTGCGGAGAGAGACTCGACCGAGTGGAAGGAGCAAAAGAAATGCCAAGTCGACCAGTCACTCGACCGAGCACCAGGTCGAGTTGGCCGAGCCGCCTAGCTACTTTGTCTTCTAGGGCTTCCACTACTTTTCCTATAAAAGGACCTTGTACCCTTCAGCCACCAGAGTCCAGCTTTTTAGATAGTCAAAAACCTAGTTTTTATCCTTCTAGGACTTATTCCTTTTGAACTTTTATTTTCTTAGATCTTGTACCTTCTTTTGAAGGAGAAAACATAAGATTCTTGGATTTTGTTAGTTCCATAACTTTCAAGATATTAAGAATTCGTGTTTGATTCCTTCTTCAGTATTGTAGATCTTTGCTTTATCTTTCATTTGATGTAAGTTTCAGTATTTTCTGGGTTTATGATTTTGTTGTTCATCATGTGTTCTTGTGAGTAGTTGCTTAGGATCTTGAGGATGGGTTAGGCTGGATTTTGTTTGAGGTTTGTTTGATTTGGTCAAGCTTGATTGTTGTAAATCTCTACTAGGCTAGATGTTCTCAATGCTGATCCTATAACTGAGAGGGTAGGATTTGATCTCAAGCCTCTTAGCATCATACCAATGTTTAAGGAGCATAGATAAGGCTAGATCTAGAGTTTATCATTAGGCTTGCTAAGAGATTAGAGGTCTTGTTTGGTATTTGACATATTGCTTAATGCCTGCTTGTGTAGATTCTTTACTTTGTGAGAACAAGTCTAGAGATGCATGAGTTTGATTGTTTCTTGCCATGAGAGTGGATTAAACATGTCTTAGGAAATATTGTCTAGAGATTAGCTCAAGTTGTTTGAGATTTGTTGACCAAGTTAGATGACCTCAATCATTAGTCCAGCCCATGAATTCCTCCTCAAGGCCTTCCTTGTTTATTGATTTCTTAGTCTTAATCCTGCTGTTTGCTTGTTGTTTGATTCGCTTTCATATTCCTCTGTTTTTATTATGTTGCTCTATTTTCTCGCATTTGTCCAGCTCGACCCTGCACTCGATCTACAAACCGATTGAGTGCTTGCTCGAGTTCATCCCCAGAACTATTGCTTATGCCTTGTAGTAGTCCTGTCTTATATCCTGTCTCATTCTAGTTGCATTTCTGTTGCATTCACTTAGTTTCCTGTTCTTTATTTGCCTTGCATTAGTTCAATACTTGCATTACTATAGTTTCTATTTCTATTCTAGCTTCATAATTGTCATAATCATTCTGCTACATTTACATTTAGCATCTAGTTCTAGTAGCTTTTACATTTTGCACTTTACATTTCATCATAGGATTGTTAGTGTGACAAACATCCTTTACATTTGGCTTGACTTAGACAGATATGCACATCCTGATTGCTTACAAACTCTCAGATTGGATTGACACCTCTTGTACTACAATTGCATAAGGGGAATTGAAATACCCTGCCATCCATTCATTCATATCTCACAATTCCATACAATCACCATCATCACCAAAAATACATGTGTTTCAATTTGGCGCCATTGCCCAATTGAGTGTGTTTTTGTGAAAATTAGGATCCATAGAAGTCTAAGATTAAGTTCCTTTATCCACTTGTTCACTACTGATCTCGTTTCTTCTACTGCTTGTCTATGATTGAGTTTCAGGTACCAGCTCGACCACCAACTCGACCACCACTCGACTGAGTGTGTGATTGAGCATTTGATCGAGTCAGAAGCCGGATACAAATAGACATCAGTTCCCAGTCGACTCGACCACCCACTCGAGCCTGTGCTCAACCGAGTGCATGTCCGAGTCTGTACTCGCGCCTATTGATGCAAACAAGGTCCAAGGGTCATCACAATCTTCAGAGACTCCTTGATCACATCAACCGACCACCAAGGGACCTGAGACAGCAGAGAACAAGGATCTACCAGGAACAAGAACAACAAGTTCTAATGGAGCAACAAGATCAACAAGCTCCAAGAGCAAGAAACATTGGTGCTGGAGATGCACCAAAGACACATAACCAGAGAGCTGGTATTGTGCCTCCCACAGTAGCAAACAACAATTATGAGATCAAGAGTGGATTGATCTCTATGATTCAAGCCAACAAGTTCCATGGGTTGCCAATGGAAGATCCCCTAGACCACCTTGATGAGTTTGATAGGATATGTGGTCTCTCCAAGATAAATGGAGTGAGTGAGGATGGATTCAAGTTAAGACTATTCCCCTTCTCACTTAGAGACAAGGTTCACCTTTGGGAGAAGACTCTTCCTACTGGAGCAATAACCACATGGGATGCTTGCAAGAAGGCTTTCTTGGTCAAGTTCTTTTCCAATGCTAGAACTGCTAGATTGAGAAATAAATTTCTGGGTTTTTTTTGAGGAATAATGAGAGTTTTTGTGAAGCTTGGGAGAGGTTTAAAGGATTCCAGACTCAGTGTCCTCACCATGGCTTAAGCAATGAGTCCCTCCTAAGTACTTTGTATAGAGGAGTGCGTCCCAAGATCAGAATGCTTCTTGACACAGCCTCAAATGGAAACTTCCTCAACAAGAATGTGGAAGAAGGCTGGGAGTTGGTTGAAAATCTTGCTCAGTCAGATGGAAACTACAATGAGGACTATGACAGAACAGTAAGGTCCACCTCCACTGATCAAGAGGAGAAGTACAAGAAGGACTTGAAGATGGTCAATGAGAAGCTTGACAGGATCCTCCTTAGCCAATAAAAGTCCATTCACTTCATTGGTGAAGAGGAAGTTCCAGTTTTAGAGGGGGAGAGGGAATTTGCTGAGCTCTGTTAAATCCAAACCAGGGTGGATTCAAAGGCTACAACCAAGGAGGAGAGTTCAAGAACAACAACCTCTCCTATAGAAGCACCAATGTGGCCAATCCACAAGACCAAGTCTCTCCACCTCAACAGCCTCAACAACAAAACAACTATGCAGCCAAGCAACAACAACAAGTGTTCCAGCGCCAATTGTGTCCCCCCAGGGTTTCAGACTAACCAAGGCCAGGAACAAGACTTAAGAGCCATGATGCAACAATTGTTGATTGGGCAAGCAAATGGAAAGACTGAGGAGGCCAAGCAGTTTGCTGAATTGAACCAGCGGTTAACATCACAGTATAATGACCTCAACATGAAGTTTGAGGGTCTGAACTCTAGAGTGAAATACATGGAGAGCAACATTGCTTCTACTTCAGCTCCCAAACCTACTCAACTCCCTGGAAAAGCTGTTCAAAACCAAAGGGAGTTCACTGCAAAAGCCATTCATATCCTTGATGAAGAAGTCACTGAGGACAGTGATGTTCAAGATGGGGAGGATTGGTCATTTCTTGAAGTTTAGAGTGAAGATTGTGCAAAGCAGACTGAATCCGGACAGTGCCTGATCGAGTGGTCGATCGAGCTGAAGGATCAGAAGCTGTCAAGCCTGCTAAGTACATCCCTTCTGCTTACAAACCGCCTCTACCATTCCCAGGACGTTTCAAAGCATAGAATCTTAAGGAATTAAGGGAAATCATGGAGAAAAAGGAGATGATGGCCTTGCAACAAGAGGAAGTGAAAGCTTTGAAGGAAGAGGCTGTGATTGAGAAACAAGAGGAAGTGATGGCTATACAAGAGGTTGTCATTACTTACCAAGAAGAAGAGAGAGGACCTGCCTTGGAACACTATGATCCATATCCTCTCTATAAGGATTTTTTGCTTGAACTGTCAAAAAAGAAGGCTCATGATCAAGATGAAAAGGATCTTGAAGACCTTGGAGGAGTTATCATCCCAATTAAGCTTAAGGATCCAGGTCCATTTTATCTGCCTTGCACACTTAGCTATCTTCACTACAACCAGTGCTTATGTGACTTGGGAGCATCTATCAGTGTGATGCCTTACTCTATAGCACAAAAGCTTGGGCACACTGAATTCAAGTCCACCAACCTTCACATATGTCTAGCTGATGGAACAAACAAAGGAATAGTTGGTAAGTTGGACAACATTCCAGTCAAGATAGGAAAGGCAAGGATTCATACAGACTTTGTGGTTCTAGAGATGAATAAGGAGCCTGAAGATCCTATAATTCTAGGGAGGCCATTCTTAGCCACCGTTGGAGCTGTTATAGATGTTAAGGAAGGTCTTGTGACCTTGAACATTGCTGAGGATATAACCATGAAGTTTAACATCTATAACCCAACCGACCTTCCTACCATTGATGATCAACCTTTCACTATCAAGGACAAAGGTGGTCATGAAGGGTTAAGTGAAGTGGCAACTCCAAAGGCTAAGCTCTCTCTTCAAGAGGATTCAGTGGAAAAGCTTAAGAGTTCAGTTCAAGAGATGACTGGTATGGTTAAGGATCTCCAAGTCAAAACAAGAGGTCTTTGAGGAAGGCAAGACCAAGACTCAAAATCAAGAAGAAATATGGTTTGTGTGTTAAGGGTGAAATGATCAAGAGTCAACTTCACAGTGATCAAGAGGTGCCACGGAGGATTTCATCACCTCCTTGGTATCAAAACCAAGTCTAAGAAGGCAACCAAAGTCAAGCTTAGTGACTTTCAACAAGCTCACTTGGGAGGAAGTCCCTAAGGTATCCTTTGTAAATATGCTTTATTTTCTTAGTAGTTTTGATGTGTTTTCTTTTATGTTTGTGTTTGGTAGGCCTTTTAATGAAAGTGTAGTTGGGTATGGAGAGATTTGGACTTAAAGAAGGAGATTCGCAAGCCCACTCGACCGGCCCACGAGAGGTACTCGACCGAGTTGGCAAAGAACTAAGGCCCATTCGATTCCCATTTCTCTAGAATGATCGAGTGGAGGGAGGAAAAAGAAGAAAAAATGAACTTTCACTGGTCGAGTGTGGGGTCGAGTGGCAGCAAAAAGCTGGTCAAAGATTCTCATTTCAAATTCGAATGGTATGGACGCTCCACCCTTGTCTCCTTGTCCCCTTAGCTTCTTTAAATAGAGCTTACACGATCCTATACCTCTCACACTCTCTCATTTGCTCAAAACAACTAAATTCAAGTTTAAAAATCTGAATAACATTTTATTGGTGGTATGGTGATGAAATGGATGGAATGATGAGATATGAATGATGATGAAAGGATGGCAGGGTGTTTCAATTCCCCTTATACAATTGTAGTACAAGAGGTGTCAATCAAATCGGAGAGTTTGTGAACAATCAAGATGTGCATAAAGATCTAAGTTAAGCTAGATATAAAGGATGTTTGTCACTAACAATCCTATTATGAAATGCAAAGTGCAAAATGTAAAACTAGAAGAACTAAATGCAAATGTAAATGCAACAGAATGATTATGACAATTATGAAGCTAGAACAGAAATAGAAACTATATTAATGCAAGTACTAAACAGGACACTAACTGAATGCAACAGAAATGCAAATAGAATGAAACAGGAAGTAAGACAGGACAACTACAAATCATAAACAAAAGTTCTGGGGATGAACTCGAGCATGCACTCGACCGAGTGTAGATCGAGTGCAGTCGAGCTAGACAAAAACGACAGAACAGAGCAAGACAAGAAAAATAGAGCAATATGAAAGAAAATCAAACAACAACCAAGCAGCAGGATTAAGACTATGAAATCAATAAACCAAGAAGGTCTTGACGAGGGATTCATGGGCTGGACTAATGATTGAAGTCATCTAACTTGGTCAACAAATCTCAAACAACTTGAGCTAATCTCTAGACAATATTTCTCTAAGACAAGTTTAATCCACTCTCATGGCAAGAAACAATCAAACTCATGCATCTCTAGACTTGTTCTCACACAGTAAAGAATCTACACAAGTAGGCATTAAGCAATATGTCAAATACCAAACAAGACCTCTAATCTCTTAGCAAGCCTAATGGTAAAATCTAGATCTAGCCTTATCTATGCTCCTTAAACATTGGTATGATGCTAAGATGCTTGAGATCAGATTCTACCCTCTCAGATATAGGATCAACAATAAGAACATCTAGACTAGAAGAGATCTACAACAATCAAGCTTGACCAAATCAAAAAAACGTCAAACATAATCCAGCCTAACCCATCCTCAAGATCCTAAGCAACTACTCACAAGAACACATGATGAACATCAAAATCATAAACCCAATAGAATGAAACTTGCATCAAATGAAAGATAAGACAGATATTTACAATAATGAAAAAGGAATCAAACTCAAATTCTCAATATACTGAAAGTTATGGAACCAACAATTTTGAGTGATTCTTTGTTATTCCTCTAAAACAAGTACAAGATCTAAGAAAATAAAAAGGTACAAAGGGAATAATTCCCTAAAAGGTAAAATCTAGGTTTCTGACTCTCTAAAAAGTTGCACACCTTGGTGGCTGAGGGTACAAGGCCCTTAAATAGAAAAAGTAGTGGAAGTCCTAAAAAAGCTAAAAGACAAAATTGCTAGGCGGCTCGTCCAGCTCGACCCGGTCCTCGGTCGAGTGACCGGTCGAGCTGGCTTCTCTTGATCTTCTTCCACTCGGGCGAGTCCCTCTCTCCACACGGTCGAGTGCCTGGTCGAGTGTGGGGTCGAGTTGGACCTCGGACCTTGGTTTTTCAGCCTTAACTCTCTTTCTTTCCCTTCATGATTGCTTCACTTCTCCTCAGCCTTGCTTCCATGCTCCTTAAGCTCCAAAATCATCTGTTTATGCATGAAAATATGCAAATGCAATGCAACTATACTCTAATGCATGATTAGTCCTAAAGCTATGCAATAATGGCAAAAATGGATAGCAAAAGATGCAAAAGATGTGAATAAACTAAGAGAAAACAGGGTAAAATATATGAACATCAACACCCCCGAACTTAGTGTTTGCTTGCCCTCAAGCAAATAAACAAGACATAAGAAGGTAGGTGAGGTTTGAAAGTGGGATCTCAGCTCCTAAAGCTTGCAAATAGACCATCTAGAATCAATGTCCAAGTTACTAGTACTATGTTGCAAGTTGAATGAGCTGTACTTAAAGATTTTAGACAAGCCTATCACAACCTTTACTGATTTGAGCCTTAGATATCCACATGCACTAAAATCAACCATTTCCATTTACATTCATTAATCAAGAACATGAATCAATCTTATGCAATGCTTAAAAATGGATTGAGCTTTAGAAGAATGCTAAAGGTAAAACCACTTAGACACATACAAGAACAAAACCTTGTCTACCCAAAGGCACCCAAAGTATTTATCCTATCAATCTAAACCCAAATGATCCTAGTGCTACCCTTTAACTTCTTCTTTTCTCTTTCACCCTTTTCTCTTTCACCCAAAGTATTTATCCTATCAATCTAATATGCTATGGTTCTCTTTTCTTCTTATTCTTAAGACATACAAGCATTTTGCTAGACTTTTCTTTTCTTTCTTTTCTTTTCTTCAACTAGAACCATCTTCAACAATCTTTTAACTTCCCATCCTTTCACTAGACTTTACTTAAACACATTCTCCTCTTAAAGACTCTACCCTTTTTCTTTCTCTTTTTCCTCTTTTCTTTTCTTTTCTTCTCTTTTTCAAACAACCAAGTCCTAAACCCAACAATTAAACCACCTAGTCCTATCTAGTTTGAAAATTGCAAACTAGAACTACACAAGGCTTTACTCTTGTCAGCTCAAACCTAACACTTTTTACCAAGCTCAACCCCAAAAAGGCCTCACACACACAAGAATTAATCCTAGGGTCCTCTCCACCCACCCGTGGGTTAAGGGTGGGAAAACAGATTCTTAATGAGGAAATCAGCTACTTGGATCAACAAGAGTGGTAAAAAGGAGAAAGATGATACAAATATGTATATGGTATCCATGAGTTTAATGCAATGCACAAGATGATAATAAAAGTCAATATTAGGTTCCTATAAATAGGAAATGGCATCAAATCACAACATGCTTCAATTTAGACCAAATGCAATGCAGGAATTAAAGACATGGTTCAATCTTATGTTTCTAGCTACTCAACTAGCAACAAAGTACTATTAACTTGGGCATTGATCCTAGTTTAGTGAATCTAGCAAGCTAACAAGGTTAAACTCATCATAGATCCCTAATGCAAAAATATGAAACAGTCCTATATGAAACATGCTAAACAAGACACTAATATGCAATGCAAACTACATGAACACTCTTTTTTTTTTATAAAGATTTTTGCAAAAATTTTCAATTTTTTTTTGTTTTTTTCTATGCCTTAAATGATATGCAAATACTATCATGATTAATTGTAAAATAAGAAAACAAAACACAACATCAAATACTATCTCAAACCCTCCCCCAAACTTAAATTACACAGTCCACTGTGTAAGAGAAATTTGTAAGAGGATTTAAGACTGAAAACAAAACACAATATGAAATGCAATGATATTTACAAGGAAAGGTGATAGTGGTACCTCAAGGATTGTGGAAGAAACTGTCCACATCTTCTTGCATGCTGTCAAAAGTTTAGTTGGGGGATGCTTGGTGACTTGGAGATGGCGATTGGGGCAGCTCGACGATGGCGATCGACCGTGACTCGGTCGAATGCGTGCTCGAGTGGGGGGGGGGTCGAGCTGGCTTGCAAGTCCACTATTCCAAGTCCAATTCTCTCCAAACCCCTCTACACTCTCATTAAACAGCCTGCCTAACACAAACATAAAACAAAAATATCAACACTACAAGGAAAATAAAGCATATGTACAATGATACCTTAGGAACTTCCTCCCTAGTGAGCTTGTTTAAAGTCACTAAGCTTGACTTTGATGCCTTTTCAGGCTTGGTTTAGAGACCAAGGAGGTGATGAAATCCCCCCTGGTTCTACTTGATAACCTTGGTGTTGTTCCTTGATCACTACCTCCTTAACACTTGAACTTTGTTTCTTCTTAAACTTGAATCTTGGTCTTGCTTTCTTCAAAGACCTTTTGTTGAGCTGAACTTGAAGATCCTTCACTAAACTAGCTAACATTTGAACTGAACCCTTTAGTTCTTGGACAGTCTTGGCTTGGGCTGAACCTTTAATCCTAGGGTCCTCTCCATCCTCAAAAACTTCACAACTAGCTTTTTCCTCTACCACAAAGTGCTGACCTTCAATAGTACGGTGATGTGTTGAATTCTTGATGTCAAACTTCATAGTGAAGTCTTTAGCAAGGTGAAGCTTGATGGCTCCCACCTTAACATCAATTACAGCCCCAGCTGTGGCTAAGAATGGTCTTCTCAAGATGAGAGGATCTTTTGGATCTTGGTCCATGTTCATGATCACAAAAATCAGTTGGGATTCTAGCTTTCCCTATCTTGACTGGAAAATATTCAATCACTCCAAGCACATCCCTCTTGGATCCATCTGCTAGGCCAATATAGAGATTGCAAGGCTTAAAATGTTCATATCCCAACTTCTCAGCCACTGAGTATGGCATTAAGCTCACTAAAGCTCCTAAATCACATAGGTAGCTGATGGAGCAAGGTAGGCTGAATGAGCCTGGATCTTTAAGCTTTGTTAGGACAATAGCTTTCCCAATCTCTTTCAAATCCTTCATGTCTTGATCTTGAGCCTTTTGCTTGGATAATTCAAGAAGCATGTCCTTGAGGGAAGGTTGATTAACATATTTTTCCAAAGGAGGTCCTCTCTCTTCCTCTTTCTTCTCAATGACAACCTCTTGTAGTATGGCCATCATTTCTCTCTTCTCAATGACAACCTCTTCCTTCAAAGCCATCACTTCCTCTTGTTGCAAAGCCATCTCTTCCCTTTTCTCATTTATCTCCCTGATTTCTTTTAGCTTTTGTGCCTTGAAAAGCCCTGGGAATGGTAGAGGCGGTATGTAGCAGGCTTAACAGCTTCAGTGTCTTCAACTCGATCGGGCACTCGATCTGGAACTCGGTCGAGTGCTGGCTCGAGCACTTGGTCGAGTGCACTACCAGATTCAGTCTGCTTTGCACAATCTTCACTCTAAACTTCAAGAAATGACCAATCCTCCCCATCTTGAACCTCACTGTCCTAAGTGACAGCATCTTCATACAGATTAAGAGCTTTAGCTGTAAACTCCCTTGAGTTTGGAATAGCTTCTTCAAGAAGTTGGTTTGGCTTAGGAGCTGAAGTAGAAGCAATGGAGCTCTCTATGTACTTGACCTTAGAGTTTAGGTCACTAGAATAGGAATTCAACGTTTGGTTCAGCTCAGCAAACTGCTTGGCTACCTCAATCTGCCCAGTTGCTTGCCCAAGTAAAAGTTGCTGCATCATAGCTCTTAAGTCATGTTCTTGGGCTTGTGAAGTTTGAAACACTGGAGGGTGACACCATTGAGCCTGGAATCTTGGTGATGTTGCCATGGTACAGAATGGAACATACTGTTGTGAAACATGATGACTGACTCGGACAGGCACTCGGTCAAGCACCGGTTCGAGTGGACGGTCGATTTGACTGAGAAGAGAGAAAGATTTGTATCCGGCTTCTGACTCGATCAAGTATTCGATCAGGCACTCGGTCGAGTGGTGGTCGAGTTGAAGGTCGAGCTGGTACCTGAAACTCAATCACAGACAAGCAGTAGAAGAAATGAGATTAGTAGTGAACAAGTGTATAAACAAACATAATTTTAGACGTCTATTGATCCTAATTGTCACAAAAACACACTTAAATGAGCAACATCGCCAAATTGAAACACATTTTATTGGTGGTATGGTGATGAAATGGATGGAATGATGAGATATGAATAATGATGAATGGATGGCAGGGTGTTTCAATTCCCCTTATGCAATTTTAGTACAAGAGGTGTCAATCCAATCTGAGAGTTTGTGAACAATCAAGATGTGCATAAAGATCTAAGTTAAGCTAGATGTAAAGTATGTTTGTCACTAACAATCCTATTATGAAATGCAAAGTGCAAAATGTAAAACTAGAAGAACTAAATGCAAAATGTAAATGGAACAGAATGATTATGACAATTATGAAGCTAGAACAGAAATAGAAATTATATTAATGCAAGTACTGAACAGAACACAAAGTGAATGCAACAGAAATGCAAATAGAATGAAACAGGAAGTAAGACAGGACAACTACAAATCATAAACAAAAGTTCTGGGGATGAACTCGAGCATGCACTCGACCAAGTGTAGATCGAGTGCAGGGTCGAGCTAGACAAAAACGACAGAACAGAGCAACACAAGAAAAACAGAGCAATATGAAAGAAAATCAAACAACAAGCAAGCAGCATGATTAAGACTATGAAATCAATAAACAAAGAAGGCCTTGAGGAGGGATTCATGGGCTGGACTAATGATTGAAGTCATCTAACTTGGTCAACAAATCTCAAACAACTTGAGCTAATCTCTAGACAATATTTCTCTAAGACAAGTTTAATCCACTCTCATGGCAAGAAACAATCAAACTCATGCATCTCTAGACTTGTTCTCACACAGTAAAGAATCTACACAAGCAGGCATTAAGAAATATGTCAAATACCAAACAAGACCTCTAATCTCTTAGCAAGCCTAATGGTAAAATCTAGATCTAGCCTTATCTATGCTCCTTAAACATTGGTATCATGATAAGTTGCTTTAGATCAGATCCTACCCTCTCAGATATAGGATCAGCAATAAGAACATCTAGACTAGAAGAGATCTACAATAATCAAGCTTGACCAAATCAAACAAACTGCAAACATAATCCAGCCTAACCAATCCTCAAGATCCTAAGCAACTACTCACAAGAACACATGATGAACATCAAAATCATAAACCCAGAAAAACTCGAAACTTGCATCAAATGAAAGATAAGACAGAGATCTACAATAATGAAACAGGAATCAAACTCAAATTCTCAATATATTGAAAGTTGTGGAACCAACAATTTTGAGAGATTCTTTGTTCTTCTGATGTTCATATATTTTACCCTATTTTCCCTTAGTATATTCACATCTTTTGCATCTTTTGCTATCCATTTTCACCATTATTGCATAGATTTAGGACTAATCATGCATTAGAGTTTAGTTGCATTGCATTTGCATCTTTTCATGCATAAACAGGTGATTTTGAAGCTTAAGGAGCATGGAAGCAATGCTGAGGAAGAAGTGAAGCAATCATGAAGGGAAAGCAAGAGAGTTAAGGCCGAAATAACAAGGTCCGGAGTCCAACTCGACAGCACACTCGACCAGACACTCGACCGTGTGCTGAGGAGGACTCGACCGAGTGGAGAATGCACGAGAGAAGCCAGCTCGACCTGCCACTCGACCGAGCACAGGTCGAGTTGGCCGAGCCGTTGACTATTTTGTCTTTTAGTATTTTTAGGGCTTACACTCCCCTCCTATATAAAGCCTTGTACCTGCAGCCAAAGAAAAAGAGTCAGCTTTTTAGATATTCTCTAAACCTAGTATTTACCCTTTTTGAGATTTATTCTTTTTGCCTTTTTTATTTCCTAGATCTTGTACTTGAAAAAGACTAAATTCTTCAATATTGTTAGTTTCATAACTTTCTTAATATTGAGAATTCAAGTTTCATTTCTTTTTCAATATTGTAGATCTTTGTTTCATCTTTCTAATGATGCAAGTTTCAATATTTTCTGGGTTTATGATTTTGATGTTCATCATGTGTTCTTGTGAGTAGTAGCTTAGGATCTTGAGGATGGGTTAGGCTGGGCTGTGAATGAGGTATGTTTGGCTTGATCAAACTTGATTGTTGTAGATCTCTTTTAGGGTAGATGTTCTTAATGCTGATCCTATATCTGAGAGGGTAGGATCTGATTCCAAGCATCTTAGCATCACACCAATGTTTAAGAGGCATAGATAAGGCTAGATCTAGAGCTTACCATCTTGCTTGCTAAGAGATTAGAGGTTTTGTTTGGTATGAGACATATTTCGTACTGCCTGCTTGTGTAGATTCTTTACTATGTGAGAGCAAGTCTAGAAATGCATAGGTTTGATTGTTTCTTGACCATGAGAGTGGGAGAAACTTGTCTTAGATACATATGTCTAGAGATTAGCTCATGTTGTTTGAGATTTGTTGATCAAGTTAGATAACCTCAATCATTAGTCCAGCCCATGAATCCCTCCTCAAGTCCTTCCTTGTTTATTGATTTTACAGTCTTAATCCTGTTGCTTGATTGTAGTTTGATTCGTCTTTGCATTACTCTGTTTTTATTGCATTGCTCTGTTCCTGCGTTTAGTCCAGCTCGACCACTCACTCGACGTACACTCGGTCGAGTGCTTGCTCGAGTTCATCCCCTGAACTCTTGTTCATGCTTTGTGATTGTCTTGTTTCATTCTATTTGCATTTTATTGCATTTACTTAGTATCTTGTTCATTACTTGTCTTGCATTAGTTCATTAGCATAGTTTCTACTTCTGTTGGTTGCATCATTACTGTGTTAATCATCCTGTTTCATTTGCATTTAGTTCTTATTTTTTATAGTTTACTTTCTGCACTTTACATTTTCATCATAGGATTGTTAGTGACAAACATCCTTTACATCTGGCTTAAATTAGATCTTTATGCATATCTTGACTGTTCACAAACACTCAGATTGGATTGACACCTCTTATACTGCAACTGCATAAGGGGAATAGAAACACCTTACCATCCATCCATTCATCATCATACATTCATCCATCTTTCACCACCCATCCAAATACTTGTTTCAATTTGGCGCCGTTGCCTATTTGAGTGTGTTTTTGTGACAATTAGGATCCATAAAAGTCTAAGATTAAGTTCGTTTATCCACTTGTTCACTACTGATCTTGTTTCTTCTTCTGCTTGTCTGTGCTTGAGTTTCATGTACCAGCTCGACCACCAACTCGACCACCACTCGACCGAGTGTGTGATCGAGCACCTGATCGAGTCAGAAGCCGGATACAAATAGACATCAGTTCCCAGTCGACTCGGCCACCCACTCGAGCCTGTGCTCGACCGAGTGCCTGTTCGAGTTAGTCATCATGTTTCACAACAGTATCTTCCATTCTGTACCATGGCAACATCAACCAGGACTCCAGGCTCAATGGTGTCACACTCCAGTGTTTCAAACTTCACAATCCCAAGAACCTGACTTAAGAGCTATGATGCAGCAACTTTTACTTGGGCAAGCAACTGGGCAGATTGAGGTAGCAAAGCAGTTTGCTGAGCTGAACCAAACGTTGAATTCCTATTCTAATGACCTAAACTCCAAGGTCAAGTACATGGAGAGCTCCATTGATTCTACTTCATCTCCTACGCCAAACCAACTTCTTGAAGAACCTATTCCAAACCCAAGGGAGTTTACAGCTAAAGCTCTTAATCTCTATGAAGATGCTGTCACTGAGGACAGTGACATTCAAGGTGGGGAGGATTGGTCATTTATTGAAGCCCAGGTTGAAGCTTGTGCACAGCAGACTGAATCCGTCAAAGCACTCGACCAAGTGCTCGAGCGAGCACTCGACCGAGTGCAGGATCGAGTGGTCCATCGAGCTGAGGACACAGAAGTTGTTAAGCCTGCTAAGTACATTCCTCCTGCTTACAAACCACCTCTACCATTTCCAGGACGTTTCAAGGCGCAAAAGCTGAAAGAACTCAGGGAAATTATTGAGAAAAGGAAAGAGTTGACTTTGCAACAAGAGAAGGAGTTAGCTTTACAAAATCAAGAAGTCATTGAGAAGGAAGAAGTGATGGCTTTAAAAGAAGAGGTTGTGATTGAAAGAAAGGAAGTGATGGCTATTCAACAGGAGGTTGTCATTGAGAAGAAAGAGGAAGTCATTGAGGAGAAAGAGGAAGATAGAGGACCTCCTTTGGAAAAATATGCTCACCATCCTGTACTCAAGGACATGCTTCTTGAATTATCCAAGATGAAAGCTCAGGAACAAGACATGAAGGACTTAAGAGAGATTGGGGAAGCTGTTATACCAACAAAACTTGAAGACCCTGGATCATTTGATCTACCTTGCTCCATTAGTTACATGCACTTCAACAAATGCTTGTGTGATCTGGGAGCTTCAGTGAGCTTAATGCCATACTCAGTGGCTGAGAAGTTGGGATATGAATATTTTAAGCCTTGCAACCTCTATATTTGCATGGCAGATGGATCCAAGAGGGATGTGTTTGGGATATTTGAAAACCTTCCAGTCAAGATAGGAAAGGCAAGAATCCCAACTGATTTTGTGATCATGAACATGGATCAAGAGCCAGAAGATCCTCTCATCTTGGGGAGACCATTCTTAGCCACAGTAGGAGCTGTAATAGATGTTAAGATGGGAACCATTAACCTTCACCTTGCTAAAGACTTCACTATGAAGTTTGACATCAAGAATACTACTCATCAGCCTACTATTGAAGGTCAGCACTTTATGATAGGGAAAAAGGCTAGTTGTGAAGTTTTTGAGGAAGGAGGGAACCCTAGGATTAAAGGTTCAGCCCAAGCTAAGACTGCCCAAGAACTAAAGGGGTCAGTTCAAGTGCTAGCTGGTTTAGTGAAGGAACTTCAAGCTCAGCTCAACAAGAGGTCTTTGAGAAGGCAAGACCAAGACTCAAGTTTAAGAAGAAACATGGTTCAAGTGTCAAGGAAGTAGTGATCAAGAAGGAACACCAAGGTTATCAAGTAGAACCAGGGGGGATTTCATCACCTCTTTGGTCTCCAATTCAAGCTTGAAGAGCTAGAAGAAGTCAAGCTTAGTGACTTTAAACAAGCTCACTAGGGAGGAAGTCCCTAAGGTATCATTGTACATATGCTTTATTTTCCTTGTAGTTTTGATGTTTTTGTTTTATGTTTGTGTTGGGCAGGCTGTTTAATGAGAGTGTAGATGGGTTTGGAGAGAATTGGACTTGGAAAAATAGACTCGCAAGCCAGCTCGACCCCCCCCCCACTCGGACATGCACTCGACCGAGTCACGGTCGGTCGCCATCGTCGAGCTGCCCCAATCCCCATCTCCAAGTCACCAACAAGACCCCAGCTACACCTTTGATAGCATGCAGGAGGATGTGGATAGCTTCTTCTCCAATCCTTGAGGTAACACTATCACCTTTACGTTGTAAATATCATTGCATTTCATATTGTGTGTTTTGTTTTAAGTCTTGAATCCTCAAACAAATTTCTTTCACACAAGGGACTGTGAGATTTAAGTTTGGGAGAGGGTTTGAGATAGCATTTGACATTGTGTTTTGTTTTCTTATTTCAAATTTTTAGCATCATCATGTTAGTATTTGCATAGCATCTAAGGCATAAAAAAACCCTAAAATTTGAAAATTTTTTGCAAAAATCTTTATAAAAAAAAAAAAGAGTGTTCATGTAGTTTGCATTGCACATTCAAGTATTTTGTTTATCATATAGGACTGCTTGCATTAGGGATCTATGATGAGTATTTCCTTGTTAGCTTGCTCATTCACTAGATTAGGATCAATGCCCAAGTTAATAGTACTTTGACGCTAGTTGAGTGGTTAGAAGCATAAGATTGAACCAAGCCTTGAATTCCTGCATTGTATTTGGTCTATATTGAAGCATGTTGTGATTTGACACCATTTCCTATCTATAAGAACCTAATATTGACTTTCAATTATCAATGTGTGCATTGCTTTAAACTCATGGATACCATATACATATTTGGATCATCTTTCTCCTTTTTACCACTCTTGTTGATCCAAGTAGCTGATTTCCTCATTAAGAATCAGTTTCCCCTACCCTTAACCAACCCTTCTTTCAAGCCATGTTTATTCTTGAGTGTGTGAGGCCTATTTTTGGGATTGAGCTTGGTAGAAAGTGTTAGGTTTGAACTGACAAGAGTAAAGCCTTGTGTAGTTCTAGTTTGCACTTTTCAAACTAGATAGGACTTGGCGGTTCACTTGTTGGGTTTGGGACTTGGCAGTTAAAGAAAGAAAAGAGGAAAAAAAGAGGAAGAGAAAAAGGGTAGAGTCTTTAAAAGGAGAGTGTGTTTAAGTAAAAGCTAAAGTCTAGTGAAAGGATGGGAAGTAAAAAAAGAAAATTGTTAAAGATGGTTCAAGTTAAAGAAAAGAAAAGAAAGAAAAGAAAAGTCTAGCAAAAAGCTTGTATGTCTTAAGAATAAGAAGAAAAGAGAACCATAGCAAATAAGTAAGAATCCCCCATCCCACTAGAAAGATCAAATAAGAAACCTCTCCTAAGACTTGAAAACCAAAAGAGAAAAGGGTGAAAGAGAAAAGAAGAAGTTAAGGGGTAGCACTAGGATCATTTGGGTTTAGATTGCTAGGATAAACACTTTGGGTACCTTTGGGTAGACAAGGTTTTATTCTTGTATGTGTCTAGGTGTTCTTACCTTTAGCATTCTTCTAAAGCTCAATCCATTTTTTATGAGAGAACCTTGATATTGATAAGCCCCACTCTAAAAAGAGACCATCATTGTCTCAAAGCCTTTACCTCCAAGCCAAATGAGTTTAAGCATTGCATAGAATTGATTCATGTTCTTGATTAATGAATGTTAAAGGAAATGGTTGATTTGAATGCATGTGGATATCTAAGGCTCAAATCAGAAAAGGTTGTGATATGCTTGTCTAAAGTCTTTAAGTACAGCTCATTCAACTTGCATCATAGTACTAGTAACTTGGACATTGATTCTAGATGGTCTATTTGCAAGCTTTAGGAGCTGAGATCCCACTTTCAAACCTGACTTACCTTCTTATGTCTTGCTTATTTGCTTGAGGGCAAGCAAAGACTAAGTTTGGGGGTGTTGATGTTCATATATTTTACCTTATTTTCCCTTAGTATATTCACATCTTTTGCATCTTTTGCTATCAATTTTCACCATTATTGCATAGCTTTAGGACTAATCATGCATTAGAGTTTAGTTGCATTGCATTTGCATCTTTTCATGCATAAACAGGTGATTTTGAAGCTTAAGGAGCATGGAAGCAATGCTGAGGAAGAAGTGAAGCAATCATGAAGGGAAAGCAAGAGAGTTAAGGCTGAAATAACAAGGTCCGGAGTCCAACTCGACCGCACACTCGACCAGACACTCGACCGTGTGCTGAGGAGGACTCGACCGAGTGGAGAATGCACGAGAGAAGCCAGCTCGACCTGCCACTCGACCGAGCACAGGTCGAGTCGACCGAGCCGTTGACTATTTTGTCTTTTAGTATTTTTAGGGCTTCCACTCCCCTCCTATATAAAGCCTTGTACCTGCAGCCACAAAAAAAGAGCCAGCTTTTTAGATATTCTCTAAACCTAGTATTTACCCTTTTTGGGATTCATTCTTTTTGCCTTTTTTATTTCCTAGATCTTGTACTTGAAAAAGACTAAATTCTTCAATATTGTTAGTTTCATAACTTTCTTAATATTGAGAATTCAAGTTTCATTTCTTTTTCAATATTGTAGATCTTTGTTTCATCTTTCTAACGATGCAAGTTTCAATATTTTCTGGGTTTACGATTTTGATGTTCATCATGTGTTCTTGTGAGTAGTAGCTTAGGATCTTGAGGATGGGTTAGGCTGGGCTGTGACTGAGGTTTGTTTGGCTTGATCAAGCTTGATTGTTGTAGATCTCTTCTAGGGTAGATGTTCTTAATGCTGATCCTATATCTGAGAGGGTAGGATCTGATTTCAATCATCTTAGCATCACACCAATGTTTAAGAGGCATAGATAAGGCTAGATCTAGAGCTTACCATCTTGCTTGCTAAGAGATTAGAGGTTTTGTTTGGTATGAGACATATTTCTTACTGCCTGCTTGTGTAGATTCTTTACTATGTGAGAGCAAGTCTAGAAATGCATAGGTTTGATTGTTTCTTGACCATAAGAGTGGGAGAAACTTGTCTTAGATACATATGTCTAGAGATTAGCTCATGTTGTTTGAGATTTGTTGATCAAGTTAGATAACCTCAATCATTAGTCCAGCCCATGAATCCCTCCTCAAGTCCTTCCTTGTTTATTGATTTTACAGTCTTAATCCTGTTGCTTGATTGTAGTTTGATTCGTCTTTGCATTACTCTCTTTTTATTGCATTGCTCTGTTCCTGCGTTTAGTCCAGCTCGACCACTCACTCGACCTACACTCGGTCGAGTGCTTGCTCGAGTTCATCCCCAGAACTGTTGTTCATGCTTTGTGATTGTCTTGTTTCATTCTATTTGCATTTCTGTTGCATTTACTTAGTATCTTGTTCATTACTTGTCTTGCATTAGTTCATTAGCATAGTTTCTACTTCTGTTGGTTGCATCAATACTGTCATAATCATCCTGTTTCATTTGCATTTAGTTCTTAGTTCTTATAGTTTACTTTCTGCACTTTACATTTTCATCATAGGATTGTTAGTGACAAACATCCTTTACATCTGGCTTAAATTAGATCTTTATGCATATCTTGACTGTTCACAAACACTCAGATTGGATTGACACCTCTTATACTGCAACTGCATAAGGGGAATTGTAACACCTTACCATCCATCCATTCATCATCATACATTCATCCATCTTTCACCACCCATCCAAATACTTGTTTCATCTTCCTCTACAACAAGTACAAGATCTAAGAAAATAAAAAGGTACAAAGGGAATAATTCCCTAAAAGGTAATAACTAGGTTTCTAACTCTCTAAAAAGTTCCACACCTTGGCGGCTGAGGGTACAAGGCCCTTAAATGGAAAAAGTAGTGGAAGCCCTAAAAAAGCTAAAAGACAAAATAGCCAGGCGGCTCGTCCAGCTCGACCTGTGCTCGGTCGAGTGGCAGGTCGAGCTGGCTTCTCTCGTGCATTGTCCACTCGGTCGAGTCCTCCTCAGCACACGGTCGAGTGTCTGGTCGAGTGTGCGGTCGAGTTGGACTCCGGACCTTGTTATTTCAGCCTTAACTCTCTTGCTTTCCTTTCATGATTGCTTCACTCCTTCCTCAGCATTGCTTCCATGCTCCTTAAGCTTCAAAATCACCTGTTTATGCATGAAAAGATGCAAATGCAATGCAACTAAACTCTAATGCATGATTAGTCCTAAAGCTATGCAATAATGGCAAAAATGGATAGCAAAAGATGCAAAAGATGTGAATAAACTAAGGGAAAACAGGGTAAAATATATGAACATCAAAATCTCTCTCAAAGTTCATCATTTGCTCAAGCTTAGCTCTTTTAAGTTTTTGGGTCACTAACCTATTAAGCTTAAGCTTTGAGTCTATTCCCTTCAGTTCTATTTAAAAATATCTTCAAGGATCACTAGGAAGTCTCAACTAGCGGCTGAAAACTCCCTGAATCGTCGTGATGCTTGTCTTAAATCAAGGGGAGAAGCTAAAAGAACCACTCAACCACCCACTCGAGCCAGCACTCGACCGAGTGGTGGTCCGAGTAGCCGATTGAGCTAGATGCCGAGTTCAAGAAATCAGTCAGTTGAGGAAGATCTTGAGAGAACCGAAAGTGAAGAAGAAAGGGAGCCAACTCTTATGGAGTTCATGAGGAGAAACAAGGCCAAAGGGAAGAGGCCAGCAGTTGAGGTTGAACAAGAGGAGATTGAAAGTGAGAGTGAGGAAGAAGATGAAGAAGAAGAGGGAGATGATGATGGAGAAGCAGAGTCTTGTGGTTTGACAAAGAGACAACTTTATGAAGCCTTCATGAGGATGGATTTCCTGGGGACTAGATATCCACACAAGGAAACCATGGAGAAGCTAGCCATTGATGAAGATGTGGAGTATCTTTTTGAGAAGAGCAACTTAACAAAGCTCATGGGGCTTTGCATGGAGGGTTACAAGGAAGAAAGGTGTGAGTTTCTAGCCACAGTCAAGCTGCACACATATGCAAGGAAGGATGATGAGTTGGGAGCTGGTCACATTGCCTTCACAATCAGGGGGAAGAAGTATGAGCTTCAAATGAAGAAGATATCAAATGTGTTTGGTTTTGAACTTGGGAGTAATAGGAGTTTGATGATACCAAGAAAAGAGCTATATTCCATTTGGGAAACCATTGGAGACAACATCACTTATTCATCCTCCAGGACCAAAAGTTCAAAGATAAGAAGCCCAGTCCTAAGGTACTTCCACAAGGCCTTAGCAAACGCCTTCTTTGCTAGGAAGGAAACTGGAAATCTAAATGAGGGTGAGCTTAAGATGATTGACATGGCTCTCAATGAAATCATCATCAAGGCAAGAGATGGAACCATCATTCTTGGGACCACTGTGGACCTAACAATGGTGCTCATTGACCACATGATATATTGATGTTCATATATTTTACCCTGTTTTCCCTTAGTATATTCACATCTTTTGCATCTTTTGCTATCCATTTTCACCATTATTGCATAGCTGAAACAAGTATTTTATTGGTGGTGAAATGGATGAATGATGATGAATGTATGCAATGAATGGATGGATGGTAAGGTGTTTCAATTCCCCTTTTGCAGTTGCAGTATAAGAGGTGTCAATCCAATCTGAGTGTTTGTGAACAGTCAAGATATGCATAAAGATCTAATTTAAGCCAGATGTAAAGGATGTTTGTCACTAACAATCCTATGATGAAAATGTAAAGCGCAGAAAGCAAACTATAAGAACTAAGATCTAAATGCAAATGAAACAGGATGATTATGACAGTAATGATGCAACCAACAGAAGTAGAAACTATGCTAATGAACTAATGCAAGACAAGTAATGAACAAGATACTAAGTAAATGCAACAGAAATGCAAATAGAATGAAACAAGACAATCACAAAGCATAAACAAGAGTTCTGGGGATGAACTCGAGCAAGCACTCGACCGAGTGTAGGTCGAGTGAGTGGTCGAGCTGGACTAAACGCAGAAACAGAGCAATGCAATAAAAACAGAGTAATGCAAAGACGAATCAAACTACAATCAAGCAACAGGATTAAGACTGTAAAATCAATAAACAAGGAAGGACTTGAGGAGGGATTCATGGGCTGGACTTATGATTGAGGCTATCTAACTTGATCAACAAATCTCAAACAACATGAGCTAATCTCTAGACATATGTATCTAAGACAAGTTTCTCCCACTCTCATGGTCAAGAAACAATCAAACCTATGCATTTCTAGACTTGCTCTCACATAGTAAAGAATCTACACAAGCAGGCAGTAAGAAATATGTCTCATACCAAACAAAACCTCTAATCTCTTAGCAAGCAAGATGGTAAGCTCTAGATCTAGCCTTATCTATGCCTCTTAAACATTGGTGTGATGCTAAGATGCTTGAAATCAGATCCTACCCTCTCAGATATAGGATCAGCATTAAGAACATCTACCCTAGAAGAGATCTACAACAATCAAGCTTGATCAAGCCAAACAAACCTCATTCACAGCCCAGCCTAACCCATCCTCAAGATCCTAAGCTACTACTCACAAGAACACATGATGAACATCAAAATCATAAACCCAGAAAATATTGAAACTTGCATCATTAGAAAGATGAAACAAAGATCTACAATATTGAAAAAGAAATGAAACTTGAATTCTCAATATTAAGAAAGTTATGAAACTAACAATATTGAAGAATTTAGTCTTTTTTCAAGTACAAGATCTAGGAAATAAAAAAGGCAAAAAGAATAAATCCCAAAAAGGGTAAATACTAGGTTTTGAGAATATCTAAAAAGCTGGACACTTTTGTGGCTGCAGGTACAAGGCTTTATATAGGAGGGGAGTGGAAGCCCTAACAATACTAAAAGACAAAATAATCAACGGCTCGGTCAACTCGACCTGTGCTCGGTCGAGTGGCAGGTCGAGCTGGCTTCTCTCGTGTGTTCTCCACTCGGTCGAGTCCTCCTCAGCACACAGTCGAGTGTCTGGTCGAGTATGCGGTCGAGTTGGACTCCGGACCTTGTTATTTCAGCCTTAACTCTCTTGCTTTCCCTTCATGATTGCTTCACTTCTTCCTCAGCATTGCTTCCATGCTCCTTGAGCTTCAAAATCACCTGTTTATGCATGAAAAGATGCAAATGCAATGCAACTAAACTCTAATGCATGATTAGTCCTAAAGCTATTGATGTTCATATATTTTACCCTGTTTTCCCTTAGTATATTCACATCTTTTGCATCTTTTGCTATCCATTTTCACCATTATTGCATAGATTTAGGACTAATCATGCATTAGAGTTTAGTTGCATTGCATTTGCATCTTTTCATGCATAAACAGGTGATTTTGAAGCTCAAGGAGCATGGAAGCAATGCTGAGGAAGAAGTGAAGCAATCATGAAGGGAAAGCAAGAGAGTTAAGGCTGAAATAACAAGGTCCGGAGTCCAACTCGACCGCATACTCGACCAGACACTCGACTGTGTGCTGAGGAGGACTCGACCGAGTGGAGAACACACGAGAGAAGCCAGCTCGACCTGCCACTCGACCGAGCACAGGTCGAGTTGACCGAGCCGTTGATTATTTTGTCTTTTAGTATTGTTAGGGCTTCCACTCCCCTCCTATATAAAGCCTTGTACCTGCAGCCACAAAAGTGTCCAGCTTTTTAGATATTCTCAAAACCTAGTATTTACCCTTTTTGGGATTTATTCTTTTTGCCTTTTTTATTTCCTAGATCTTGTACTTGAAAAAGACTAAATTCTTCAATATTGTTAGTTTCATAACTTTCTTAATATTGAGAATTCAAGTTTCATTTCTTTGTCAATATTGTAGATCTTTGTTTCATCTTTCTAATGATGCAAGTTTCAATATTTTCTGGGTTTATGATTTTGATGCTCATCATGTGTTCTTGTGAGTAGTAGCTTAGGATCTTGAGGATGGGTTAGGCTGGGCTGTGAATGAGGTTTGTTTGGCTTGATCAAGATTGGTTGTTGTAGATCTCTTCTAGGGTAGATGTTCTTAATGCTGATCCTATATCTGAGAGGGTAGGATCTGATTTCAAGCATCTTAGCATCACACCAATGTTTAAGAGGCATAGATAAGGCTAGATCTAGAGCTTACCATCTTGCTTGCTAAGAGATTAGAGGTTTTGTTTGGTATGAGACATATTTCTTACTGCCTGCTTGTGTAGATTCTTTACTATGTGAGAGCAAGTCTAGAAATGCATAGGTTTGATTGTTTCTTGACCATGAGAGTGGGAGAAACTTGTCTTAGATACATATGTCTAGAGATTAGCTCATGTTGTTTGAGATTTGTTGATCAAGTTAGATAGCCTCAATCATAAGTCCAGCCCATGAATCCCTCCTCAAGTCCTTCCTTGTTTATTGATTTTACAGTCTTAATCCTGTTGCTTGATTGTAGTTTGATTCATCTTTGCATTACTCTGTTTTTATTGCATTGCTCTGTTTCTGCGTTTAGTCCAGCTCGACCACTCACTCGACCTACACTCGGTCGAGTGCTTGCTCGAGTTCATCCCCAGAACTCTTGTTTAAGCTTTGTGATTGTCTTGTTTCATTCTATTTGCATTTCTGTTGCATTTACTTAGTATCTTGTTCATTACTTGTCTTGCATTAGTTCATTAGCATAGTTTCTACTTCTGTTGGTTGCATCATTACTGTCATAATCATCCTGTTTCATTTGCATTTAGTTCTTAGTTCTTATAGTTTACTTTCTGCACTTTACATTTTCATCATAAGATTGTTAGTGACAAACATCCTTTACATATGGCTTAAATTAGATTTTTATGCATATCTTGACTGTTCACAAACACTCAGATTGGATTGACACCTCTTATACTGCAACTGCATAAGGGGAATTGAAACACCTTACCATCCATCCATTCATTGCATACGTTCATCATCATTCATCCATTTCACCACCAACAAATACTTGTTTCATATATTTGAGAAGTTGGGTGGGCAAATTGCAAAACAAGGTTCCAGGGGAGCACTAACCATTGGAGGAATCATCACTCCAATTCTACAAGCTGCCAAGGTCCCTCTTAGAGGAGAAAAGGTCTCACCAAGATGGATTGACTCAAGCTGATGGGGAGGAGCAGTTTTACTTTGAGGATTATGAGCCCAACCCAAAGGATAGTAGAGGAGTGAGAGAGACTAGCAAGAGGTTGACTTTTTTGCAAAAGTAGAACAAATGGCATGGGAAGAAGTTTGATAAGCTAAAGAAGAAGGTGACCAATATGGCTAAGTCTATCAAAGGCTTAAAGAAGGAGATTGCTGAGATGAAGAGTGCAAACTCATCTCCAAGCCATTCAAGCCCTTTGAGGAGGTGTAGCTCAACTAGAGCACTTTCAAGAGTTGCAAACCCTGTGGAACCAGCTAGAGCCTCAATGTATGAACCAAATCAGAGGAATAGGAGTTCAAGTATCCGAGAACAACAATTTCGAGGCACTCGACCGGGTGACTCGAGCACCCACTCGACCGAGCACCCCAGATGCACTCGGCCAAGTTTGAACCTAGAACTCCTTATGGCTTCCCAGCTCCAGCTGCTTATCAAGGATATCCAGGTTACCCACCCTTCCCATCTCAGCACTTCATTGATCCAGCACTCATGCAGCAGTTCTACCAGCAGCAAGGTCAGAATTTTGGCATCCGCAACCCAGCTTGACCTCCCCACTCGACCACGCACTCGACCGAGTACCGGTCGATTGCCATAGTCGAGTTGCCCGAATCTCCCCCTCCAAGTCAGCAACAAGACCCCCACTACACTTATGAAAGCATGAATGAGGATGTGGACAGCTTCTTCCACAATCCTTGAGGTACCACTATCGCCTTTCCTTGTAAATATCATTGCATTTCATATTGTGTTTTGTTTTTAGTCTTAAATCCTCTTACAAATTTGTGTTCATGTAGTTTGCATTGCATATTAGGATCTTGTTTAGCATGTTTCATGTAATACTGTTAAATATTTTCATTAGGGATCTATGATGAGTTTTACCTTGTTAGCTTGCTAGATTCACCAAACTAGGATCAATGCCCAAGGTAATAGTACTTTGATGCTAGTTGAGTAGCTAGAAGCATAAGATTGAACCAAGCTTTGAATTCTTGCATTGCATTTTGTCTAAATTGAAGCATGTTGAGATTTGATGCCATTTCCTATTTATAAGAACCTAATATTGACTTTTAACTATCATCTTGTGCATTGTTTTAAACTCATGGATACCATATACATATTTGGATCATCTTTCTCCTTTTTACCACTCTTGTTGATCCAAGTAGCTGATATCCTCATTAAGAATCAGTTTCCCCACCCTTAACCAACCCTTCTTTCAAGCCATGTTAATTCTTGTGTGTGTGAGGCCTATTTGGGGTTGAGCTTGGTAGAAAGTGTTAGGTTTGAGCTGACAAGAGTAAAGCCTTGTGTAGTTCTAGTTTGCATTTTTCAAACTAGATAGGACTAGGTGGTTCACTTTTTGGGTTTGGGACTTGTCTGTTATGAAAAGAAAAGTGGAAAAAGAGAAAGAAAAAAGGTAGAGTTTTTAAGAGGAGATTGTGTTTAAGCAAAGTCTAGTGAAAGGATGGGAAGTTAAAAAAATTGTTGAAGATGGTTCTAGTTAAAGAAAAGAAAAGAAAGAAAAAAAAAGTCTAGCAAAATGCTTGTATGCTTGTATGTCTTGAGAATAAGAAGAAAAGAGAACCATAGCATATAAGAAAGAATCCCCCATCCCACTAGAAAGATCAAATAAGAAACCTCTCCTAAGACTTGAAAACCAAAAGAGAAAAGGGTGAAAGAGAAAAGAAGAAGTTAAAGGGTAGCACTAGGATCATTTGGGTTTAGATTGATAGGATAAATACTTTGGGTGCCTTTGGGTAGACAAGGTTTTGTTCTTGTATGTGTCTAAGTGTTCTTACCTTTAGCATTCTTCTAAAGCTCAATCCATTTTTATGAGAGAAACTTGATATTGATAAGCCCCACTCTAAAAAGAGACCATCATTGTCTCAAAACCTTTATCTCCAAGCCAAATGAGTTTAAGCATTGCATAAGATTGATTCATGTTCTTGATTATGAATGTTAAAGGAAATGGTTGATTTGAATGCATGTGGATATCTAACGCTCAAATCAGTAAAGGTTGTGATAGGCTTGTCTAAAATCTTTAAGTACAGCTCATTCAACTTGCATCATAGTACTAGTAACTTGGACATTGATTCTAGCTGGTCTATTAGCAAACTTTAGGAGCTGAGATCCCACTTTCAAACCTCACTTACCTTCTTATGTCTTGTTTATTAGCTTGAGGGCAAGCAAAGACTAAGTTTGGGGGTGTTGATGTTCATATATTTTACCTTGTTTACACTTAGTATATTCACATCTATTGCATCTTTTGCTATCCATTTTGACCATTATTGCATAGATTTAGGATCATGTAATAGAGTTTAGTTGCATTGCATTTGCATCTTTTCATGCATAAACAGGTGATTTTGGAGCCTAAAGGAGCATGGAAGCAATGCTGAGGAGAAGTTAAGCAATCAAGAGGAGAAAGCAAGAGAGTTAAGACTGAAGAACCAAGGTCCGGAGTCCCACTCGACTGCCCACTCGACCAGACATTCGACCGTGTGCGGAGAGGGACTCGACCGAGTGGAAGGAGCAGAAGAAAAGCCAACTCGACCGGTCACTCGACCGAGCACCAGGTCGAGTTGGCCGAGCCGCCTAGCAATTTTGTCTTTTAGCATTTTTAGGGCTTCCACTACTTTTCCTATAAAAGGACCTTGTACCCTTCAGCCACCAGAGTCTAGCTTTTTTAGATAGTCAAAAAACCTAGATTTTTCCCTTTTGGGAATTATTCCTTTTGCACTTTTATTTTCTTAGATCTTGTACCTTCTTTTGAAGGAGAAAACATAAGATTCTTGGACTTTGTTGGTTCCATAACTTTCAAGATATTAAGAATTCGTGTTTGATTCCTTCTTCAATATTGTAGATCTTTGCTTTATCTTTCATTTGATTTTTTTGTTCGTGATGTGTTCTTGTGAGAATTTGCTTAGGATCTTGAGGATGGGTTAGGCTGGATTATGTTTGAGGTTTGTTTGATTTGGTCAAGCTTGATTTTTGTAAATCTCTTCTACGCTAGATGTTCTTAATGCTGATCCTATAACTGAGAGGGTCGGATTTGATATCAAGCCTTTTAGCATCATAGCAATGTTTAAGGAGCATAGATAAGGCTAGATCTAGAGTTTACCATTAGGCTTGCTAAGAGATTAGAGGTCTTGTTTGGTATATGTCATGTTCTTTATTTTCCTTGCATTACTATAGTTTCTATTTCTGTTCTAGCTTCATAATTGTCATAATCATTCTGTTCCATTTACATTTAGCATCTAGTTCTAGTAGCTTTTACATTCTGCACTTTACATTTCATCATAGGATTGTTAGTGACAAACATCCTTTACATTTGGCTTGACTTAGACATATATGCACATCCTGATTGCTTACAAACTCTCAGATTGGATTGACACCTCTTGTACTACAATTGCATAAGGGGAATTGAAACACCTTGCCATCCATTCATTCATATCTCACAATTCCATACAATCACCATCATCACCAGAAATACATGTGTTTCAACTTTGATATCAAAAATCCATCTAACCAGCCAACCATTGAAGGTCAACCATTTAAGATTGAAGATAAGGCTGATTTTGGGGTTTTGAAAGAAGAAGAGACTTTAAAAACTAAGGTCTCATCTCATGAGGAATCAGTTAACATCTCAAGGATTCAGTTCAAGTGTTAGCTGGTCTAGTGAAGGATCTTCAAATACAACTCAACAAGAGGTCTTTGAAGAAGGCAAGACCAAGACTCAAGCATAAGAAGAAACAAAGTTAAAGTTTTAAGGGTGAAGTGATCAAGAATCAGCACCATGGTGATCAAGTTGAACCAGGGGGGATTTCATCACCTCCTTGGTCTCCAAACCAAGCCTAAAAAAGCACCAAAAGTCAAGCTTAGAGACTTTAAACAAGCTTATTAGGGAAGAAGTCCCTAAGGTATCTCTGTCTATATTAGTTTTAGTTTTTGTTATTTGATTTAGTTTTAGTGTTTCTGTTGGTCAGGGAGTAAGTAAAGAACTTACATAGAAGAAGGGAAGATCAGATGCCACACTCAAGTCCATGCTCGACCATGCACCCGACCGAGCACGCGTCCGAGTGCATGATCGAGCAGCCCACTTGTCCACAAAACCTTTTATCCACCATCACCCACTCGACCGAGTCACTCAAGCGAGCACTCCACCGAGTCACTCGAGCGAGCACTCGACCGAGTCCCAATCGAGGGCTATAGTCGAGTTCCTCGCTTCTCCATCAGCAAGCCAACTTCATGCTCCAGACTCCAACTACACATATGACGGCATGAGTGATGCTGTAGATAGCTTCTTCCACAACTCCTAAGGTACCAACATGACCTATTCCATTATAAATACCATTGCATTTCTTGTTTTGTTTCATTTCTTGTTTTGTTTTATTTTAAGGCTTAATTCCTCTTTCAAATTTTTCTTACACAGTGGAATGTCTAATTTAAGTTTGGGGGAGGGTTTGAGATAGTATTTGACATTGTTTTCTATTTTCTTATTTTTAATTTTTAGCATTATCATGTTTGTATTTTCATTTCATTTAAGGCATAGAAAAACCAAAAAAAAATTGAAATTTTTTACAAAATTCTTTACAAAAAAAAGAAAAAGGGAAAATTCCTAAAAAAAACCTCAACCTATTTTTATTTGGACGTTTAATACCCACTGGTTTTTGGTTGGAATAAAAATACCCGATATATTAAATTATTATCAAATAAAACCTTATCTTTAAATCGTTAATAGATTTCAACACGAGACTTAACAGCGTTAAACGGCCGTTACAGAATTTGTAAACGGCGTTAAAATTCAGTTAGACGTTTTTAAACGTATATATACAATCCGTTTACTAGATAATAAGAATGTGTCGCTGTAGCCTACTGGTAATGTGTGTATTTTGTACCTAACCGAACCTGGTTCGAGACCCTCCACCTGCGCCGTTATTGTGTTTTTTTTTTTAACCAGTTTTCCTCTCCAATCGTCGGCGTAAGACAAAGACCGTGACCTTATCTCCATCGACTTTTCCGTGACCTCGCTCCGATAAGTCTGGATCGTCTTCTTCTTCTTTTTCTTTGTCTCTATCTTCTTCTTCGTTGTTGAAATTTTCAGAAATCTGATTCGATTTAGATCTCGTCTTCTTCTATGCTCTGTTCAACCAATGGTTCAGATCCAGAATTCTCTACAACAGCCAAGGGTGGTTCAGGGAGCCAGGGAGGAACAAAGTGTCAATCTGGCTACGACTACAGTAGATGATGATGATCGTTCCTTGTCTTACGCTGGCGGCTTTGGGAAAAAAAAAAAAAGCTGTCGACGGTCTAAAAAAAAGCAAAAAAAAATATTGCAACGACGCAGGTGGAGGGTTTCGAACCCAGGTTCGGTTAGGTACAAAATACGCACATTACCAGTAGGCTACAGCGACATATTCGTATTATCTAGTAAACGGATTATATACATACGTTTAAAAACGTTTAACTGAATTTTAACGCCATTTACAAATTCTGTAACGGCCGTTTAACGCTGTTAAGTCTCGTGTTGAAATCTACTAACGATTTAAAGATAAGGTTTTATTTGATAATAATTTAATATATCGGGTATATTTATTCCAACCAAAAACCATTGGGTATTAAACGTCCAAATAAAAATAAATTGAGGTTTTTTTTAGGAATTTTCCCAAAAAATAAATGTGTTCATGTAGTTTGCATTGCATATAAAGATCTTGTTAGCATGTTTCATTTAGGACTATTGCATTTTCATTAGGGATCTATGATGAGTTTTACTTTACTAGCTTATTTAAATTCACTAAACTAGGATCAATGCCCAAGTTAATAGTACTTTGATGCTAGTTGAGTCGCTAGAAACATAAGATTGAACCAAGTCTTGAATTCCTATATTGCATTCTTGTCTAAATTGAAGCATGTTGTGATTTAATGTCATTTCCTACTTATAAGAACCTAATATTGACTTTTAATTATCAATTTGTGCATTTTTTAAAACTCATGGATACCATATACATATTTGGATCATCTTTCTCCTTTTTACCACTCTTGTTGATCCAAGTAGCTGATTTCATCTTAAAATCAGTTTCCCCTACCCTTAACCAACCCTTCTTTCAAACCATGTTAATTCTTGTGTGTGTGAGTGAAACATCAATCCATAATGAGTGTGATGCAAGATATCAATCCATAATCATCTCTTATATCACTATCATCATCTCACACACACAAGAATTAACATGGTTTGAAAGAAGGGTTGGTTAAGGGTAGGAGAAAATGATTTAAGATGAAATCAGCTACTTGGATCAACAAGAGTGGTAAAAAGGAGAAAGATGATCCAAATATGTATATGGTCTCCATGAGTTTAAAGCAATGCACAAATTGATGATTAAAAGTCAATATTATGTTCTTATAAGTAGGAAATGGCATCAAATCACAACATGCTTCAATTTAGACCAGAATGCAATATAGAAATTCAAGGCTTGGTTCAATCCTATGTTTCTAGCTACTCAACTAGCATCAAAGTACTATTAACTTGGGTATTGATCCTAGGTTAGTGAATTTAAACAAGCTAACAAGGTAAAACTCATCATAGATCCCTAATGCAAATGCAACAATCCTAAACGAAACATGCTAACAAGATCTTAATATGCAATGCAAACTACATGAACACTCTTTTTTGTAAAGAATTTTGTAAAAATTTTCAATTTTTTTTGGTTTTTTTTATGCCTTAATATTAAATGCAAATACCAACATGATAATGCTAGAAATTTTGCAATAAGAAAATAGAAAACAATGTCAAATACTATCTCAAACCCTCCCCCGAACTTAAATTACACAGTCCACTGTGTAAAAAAAATTTGAAAGAGGATTTAAGAATTAAAATGAAACAAAACAAGAAATGCAATGGTATTTATAATGGAATAGGTGGTGATACTAGGATTTTTTAGTTTCTTTATCCTAGCAGGTTCAACTAACCTTATATATTGTAGTACTTAAGGTGTTAATCCAAATGGGATGATGCTGATCACAAAAAATGCAATCAAGATAGAACAAGTTAAGCCAATTTTGAAATGTGGGGGTATCTATCAACCTAATGAAGTAGAAATGAAAATGCAATAAAGTAAACAACTTAAAGACAATACTAAGCAGGAATTAAACTACTAAACAAGTGCAATATACAATACTAATCAGAATTAACTAATAAGCAGAAGAAAACAAAAACATAACAATGCATAAACAAGAAAGTAAAATGGAGTTCGACCTATCACTCGGCCGAGTGCATTGTCGAGTGCATGGTCGAGTGATGCATAACGAAAGATTAAATGCAAAACTAAAAGCAGAAAACAATAAAGCAGACATTGACAAGTAATTAAATGCAAGAAGCAGAAGCAAACAAGTAGCAAATAGATCCTAAGGATGGGAGTAATTGGTTGGTATTAAACTTAATCTATCTAGGTTTCTTAACAAAACTCAATCAACAAAGAGCTAATCCTTAGGCAATGATCTTCTAATCCTTGCTAATCCACTCTCATGAAAATAGCAATCAAGTCTTGTAACATCCTAACCAAACTCTCATTGGTGAAACCATACTAAACAAACATTAAATTCCAGATCATTCTTTGTCAAAAACCACCCTAGACAACTAAACTCTTACGCTAGGCACAGTAATCTCCAGCATTAGTTTATTCTAGCAACCTAAACCTTGGTATGATGAAAGGAAACCTGAGATCTATCCTTAATTTCTCAGAACAAAGAAAACATAGAGAACACCTAATCCAAAAAGGATTCAATAGAATTCAAGCTTAAACAACCTAAACAAACTAAGTTCTCTACCTACCTAACCCATCCTTAAGAATCTATCTCTACTCAGATCTAATAAATAAGATTTAAGAACACAAACCCAAAAAATGATGAAACAGACATAATCAGAAATATAATGATGAAATAAGCAATTTTTTAGAAGAAATCAAATGAAAATACTTAAAAGATCACAAGTTATTAAGATTACAAATTTTGATGGCTAGACCTAAAAAAACGAAATTATTCTGTGGCCAGAGGTGAGAGGCCTACTTATGGAAAAAGAGGAAAGGTCTAGTTAACTAGAAGAAAAAATAGAGAGCGGGTGGAAAGTGCTAGACTACGCTCGGTCGAGTGCTTGGTCGAGTGGTTTGTCAAGTAGATTCAGTCTTCGATCTGCTATGATATTCACTTAGTAAAACAGTGATAACGCTTGGAATACAACTCCGATCGACATGAGACCACCTGCATTGGAAATATAGCTCGATTTCCTACAACTTAGATAAATAACGATGAAGCTGTATACCAACGGAAGATCTTTATTCTGGTCGATCTTTGAGGCGCTCGTCTTGAATCCGACCGAGTGTTCTTTGGCAACGGTCGAGTGTGTGCTCGATTCCATGGTCGAGTGATTGTTTTCCTCCTCTTTTGAGCCTTATTTCCTTGCTAGATGACTCTTTGTGGTCACAACTTCCCCTTGGTGTTTCCATAAAGTACCTAATTCACCTGTTTATGCACACAAATATGCAAATGCTATGCAAATTCTATCACAATTAAAGTACTAAGCTTTATCACAATTTAAAGAGAATTGAGAATATGGGTCATGATGTAACAAACCTTTGACGATCTGCTGCTACTTCTGGACAACCTTCTACGGTGAGAAGAAGGTGTTGTTGGAGTCATGGCCAGTTAAGAGGGGATATCAAAGCAGTATCTTATTTTCTCCAAAAAAAACAACCAAAGAACCAAAAAAAAGCAATCAAATTGATGAATGAATGATGCATACCAATACAAATTTCATGGAATGATACATACCAATACAATTTCACGGAATGATCCACTACCAATCTCCTACCTAACTTGAACTTACCACCAATGACATGATCCATCGTTTCGGTTTCCGATAGTACTCTATACTACTAGTGTAAAAAAAATTTCTCATCAATACAAAACGAAGTAAACCCAGAATTTCTATAAATCCCAAATCAAGATTACTTAGTGAAAGTTGAAGATTTTCTCCCAAGTATTAATCTGAATCTTTTAAAGTTTGAGTTTTTAAAAGATATCAAAGCCGATCCGAAAATGGAAAACCCATCGATTTCATACACCAACAACCTTCGATTTTACGCTGGAAAAATCAAAGGATACGATTGATTTTTCTAATTTTCCAGATGAATCGGCGATTGATTCGCCTTTTGGATCGGTCGAGAGAGAAAAGAGAGATGATCGTGAAAGAAAAAAAAAAAAGAAGATGGGAAAAAATATATTTATGCGTCAACGCACAAAATACGCCACGTCGCGTTGCTAGTGCTTTGCTCAAATTCCTTCCTGGAGAAATGTTTCTCTTCTTAATCGACCGAATATTGAGTTTTTTATTTTATTTTTGGGCCCAATAACAAGAACAACCGTGATAGAATCTCCTAGTAATGATGCTCTAATGCATAAACTGAGAATAAGAGACATAAATGTGCTAAAACTAACTCTAAACAATGCAAAACACGAGATAAATGCATGGTAAAATATGATAAAATATAGTGTTATCAAACTTCCCCAAACTTAGTCTTTGCTTGCCCTCAAGCAAACAATCAAGACATAAGAAGGAAGAGAAGTTTGAAAATGGGAACTCTTCAACCAAAAAGCAATAACAAAGGATTCAAACCTCAGTCCTAAGATGCAATTCAATGGTGCAAAGATTCAGTCAAAGTGTTAACAAATATTTTTCAATGCTTATCACAATGCACCATTCTATTTCAGTTCCTATCTATTAGTAAAGACTTGCAATCCCATTGAACATCTCTTTCACATTCATTAAAGTGTTTGGTGTGAACTTGCAAATGGAACATGAATCAAGCTCAATTGGTTTAAGGTAGGCTGATAATGGTGTTTTTAGGGTGGCTGAAACACATTTTATTGGTGGTATAGTGATGAAATGGATGGAATGATGAGATATGAATGATGATGAATGGATGGCAGGGTGTTTCAATTCCCCTTATGCAATTGTAGTACAAGAGGTGTCAATCCAATCTGAGGGTTTGTGAACAATCAAGATGTGCATAAAGATCTAAGTTAAGCCAGATGTAAATGATCTTTGTCACTAACAATCCTATTATGAAATGCAAAGTGCAAAATGTAAAGCTAGAAGAACTAAATTTAAAATGTAAATGGAACAGAATGATTATGACAATTATGAAGCTAGAACAGAAATAGAAACTATATTAATGCAAGTACTGAACAGGACACTAAGTGAATGCAACAGAAATGCAAATAGAATGAAACATGAAGTACGACAGGACAACTACAAATCATAAACAAAAGTTCTGGGGATGAACTCGAGCAAGCACTCGACCGAGTGTAGATCAGATCCTACCCTCTCAGATATAGGGTCAGCAATAAGAACATGTAGACTAGAAGAGATCAACAACAATCAAGCTTGACCAAATCAAACAAACCTCAAACATAATCCAGCCTAACCCATCCTCAAGATCCTAAGCAACTACTCACAAGAACACATGATGAACATCAAAATCATAAACCCAGAAAAAACTCGAAACTTGCATCAAATGAAAGATAAGACAGAGATCTACAATAATGAAAAAGGAATCAAACTCAAACTCTCAATATATTGAAAGTTATAGAACCAACAATTTTGAGAGATTCTTTGTTCTTCCTCTAAAACAAGTACAAGATCTAAAAATAAAAAGGTACAAAGGGAATGATTCCCTAAAAGGTAAAAACTAGGTTTCTGACTCTCTAAAAAGTTGCACACCTTGGTGGCTGAGGATACAAGGCCCTTAAATAGAAAAAGTAGTGGAAGCCCTAAAAAAGCTAAAAGACAGAATAGCTAGGCGGCTCGTCTAGCTCGACCCGGTGCTCGGTCGAGTGACCGGTCGAGCTGGTTTCTCTTGATCTTCTTCCACTCGTTCGAGTCCCTCTCTCCACACGGTCGAGTGCCTGGTCGAGTGTGGGGTCAAGTTGGACCTCAGACCTTGGTTTTTCAGCCTTAGCTCTCTTGCTTTCCCTTCATGATTGCTTCACTTCTCCTCAGCCTTGCTTCCATGCTCATTAAGCTCCAAAATCACCTGTTTATGCATGAAAATATGCAAATGCAATGCAACTATACTCTAATGCATGATTAGTCCTAAAGATATGCAATAATGGCAAAAATGGATAGCAAAAGATGCAAAAAATGTGAATAAACTAAGGGAAAACAGGGTAAAATATATGAACATCAGTGGCTAACTCTCAAACAAGGAGGAATACTAGACAGTTACGAAACCAATCTACGACTGAGAATAATTTAGGCATACAAAGCTTAGATTTTGATGTTCTATCCACCTAGAAACTTTACTTCAAAACTCAAACTATGATCTCTTAAACCTCTTTTGTAACTTTTGGTCTTATTCTTTTTGTAAATCTCTAAGGCTATTCTTTATTTTAAGCACTAGCTCCCTTTCTTTCTTATTCTTTCTTTGCTATTCTCCCATTCTTAGTTGACTTTTCTTTACTTTTTTTCTTTTTCTTTTTGATTCTAGGAGACTATAACAAGACTTTCTATCCCTTTTCTTTGAGACTTAGAGCTTTTAACCAAACTTAACCTTAGAGACTTTTCTTTTCTTTTCTTTTCTTTTGACCAAGTAAACATTTCTTTCCCTTCTTATTCTAACCACCTATTTCTAACCACCTATTTCTAAACAAAACCAGTCCTATTAGCTACTTCTAATGATTCCAATCCTAGCTAAAACAAGAGCCAGTCTTTTGTAATTCTCAATACTCTCAAGATTTCACAACCTATAGCATTATCAACAAATTAAGAGGCCTCACTCAACAAATCAATACAAGGCTTGAAATTAAGGTATGGCAAGAGATTGGGTTAAATAAATAGAGTGGTAAAAAGAGAGTGTTAACCCAGTTCAAAGTTCCATGAGCTGGCATTCATAGTCCATAAGCAAGATATTTAATGATTAGATTAAAGTCCCATATTATAGAGATACAAAAAAATTTTCAAGCAAGTTTCACACAAGAAGGAGATGTTTTCAAATGACACAATGCTTTAAACATAGATTCTTCATTTTTTTCCAAAGATTGAACTAGAAACAATGAACTATAAATGAGGGATGTGGGTTCAATCCTAAGATTCTACTTCTAACATTGTAGATTTAATCATTGTTCCTGATGTTCATATAATTTACCTTGTTTTCCTTTAGTTTATTCACATCTTTTGCCTCTTTTGCTATCCATTTTGACCATTATTGCATAGCTTCAGGACTAATCATGCATTAGAGCTTAGTAGCATTGCATTTGCATGTTTTATTGCATCAACATGTGATTTTGGAGCCTAAGGAACATGGAAGGATTATTGAAGAAGAAAGGAGCTGAGAAGAGAAGGAAACAAGAGAGTTAGAGCTGAAGAACCAAGGTCCGGAGTCCCACTCGACCGCCCACTCGACCAGACACTCAACCGTGTGCGGAGATGGACTCGACCGAGTGGAAGATGCACAAGAGAAGCCAGCTCGACCGGTCACTCGACCGAGCACCAGGTCAAGTTGGCCGAGCCACTTAGCTATTTTGTCTTTTAGCATTTTTAGGGCTTCCACTACTTTTCCTATAAAAGGACCTTGTACCGTTCAGCCACCAAAGACACAGCTTTTCAGATATTCTCAAACCTAATTTTTACCTTTTAAGGAATTATTTCTTTTACACTTTCAAATTATTAGATCTTGTACTTTCTTCTGAAAGGAAAAACATAAGATTCTTGGATTTTGTTGGTTCCATAACTTTCAAGATATTAAGAATTTGTGTTTGATTCTTTCTTCATAATTGTAGATCTTTGCTTTATCTTACATTTGATGCAAGTTTCAATATTTTCTGGGTTTATGACTTTGATGTTCATCATGTGTTCTTGTGAGTAGGTGCTTAGGATCTTGAGGATGGGTTAGGCTGGATTATGTTTGAGGTTTGTTTGATTTGGTCAATCTTGATTGTTGTAGATCTCTTCTAGTCTAGATGTTCTTAATGATGATCCCATAACTGAGAGGGTAGGATCTGTTCTCAAGCATCTTAGCATCATACCAATGTTTAAGGAGCATAGATAAGGCTAGATCAAGAGATTACCATTAGGCTTGCTAAGAGATTAGAGGTCTTGTTTGGTATTTGAAATATTGCTGAATGCCTGCTTGTGTAGATTCTTTACTGTGTGAGAACAAGTCTAGAGATGCATGAGTTTGATTGTTTCTTGCCATGAGAGTGGATTAAACATGTCTTAGAAAATATTGTCTAGAGATTAGCTCATATTGTTTGAGATTTGTTGACCAAGTTAGATGACCTCAATCATTAGTCCAGCCCATGAATTCCTCCTCAAGGCCTTCTTTGTTTATTGATGTTCATATATTTTACCCTGTTTTCCCCTAATATATTCACATCTTTTGCATCTTTTGCTATCCATTTTCACCATTATTGCATAGCTTTAGGAATAATCATGCATTAGAGTTTAGTTGCATTGCATTTGCATCTTTGCATGCATAAACAGGTGATTTTGGAGCTTAAGCAGCATGGAAGCAATGCTGAGGAGAAGTGAAGCAATCATGAAAGGGAAAGCAAGAGAGTTAAGGCTGAAATAACAAGGTCTGGAGTCCAACTCGACCGCACACTCGACCAGACACTCGACCGTGTGCTGAGGAGGACTCGACCGAGTGGAGGATGCACGAGAGAAGCCAGCTCGACCTGCCACTGACCGAGCACAGGTCGAGTTGACTGAGCCGTTGACTATTTTGTCTTTTAGTATTTTCAGGGCTTCCACTCCCTCTTCTATATAAAGCCTTGTACCTGCAGCCACCAAAAGAAGCCAACTTTTAGATATTCTCTAGACCTAGTATTTACCCTTTTGGGAATTATTCGCACTTTTATTTTTCTTAGATCTTGTACTTGAAAAAGACTAAATTCTTCAATATTGTTGGTTTCATAACTTTCTTAATATTGAGAATTTGAGTTTGATTCTTTCTCCAATATTGTAGGTCTTTGCTTTATCTTTCTAATGATGCAAGTTTCATATTTTTCTGGGTTTTGACTTTGTTCATCATGTGTTCTTGTGAGTAGTTCTCTAGGGTCTTGAGGATGGGTTAGGCTTGATTGATCTTGTGGTATGTTTGATTTGGTCAAGCTTGATTGTTGTAGATCTCTTCTAGACTAGATGTTCTTAATGTTGATCCTATATCTGAGAAGGTAGGGTTTGATTTCAAGCATCTTAGCATCACACCAATGTCTAAGGAGCATAGATAAGGCTAGATCTAGAGCTTACCATTAGGCTTGCTAAGAGATTAGAGTTCTTGTTTGGTATGAGATGTATTGCTTAATGCATGCTTGTGTAGATTCTTTACTATGTGAGAGCAAGTCTAGAAATGCATAGGTTTGATTGTTTCTTGTCATGAGAGTGGATTAAACATGTGTTAGAATAGTATGTCTAGAGATTAGCTCAAAGTTTGTTTGAGGTTTGTTGACCAAGTTAAATAACCACAATGATTAGTTCAGCCCATGAATCCCTCCTCAGGACCTTCTTTGTTTATTGATATCTTAGTCTTAATCTTGTTGCTTGCTTGTTGTTTGATTCGTTTTTGCATTGCTCTGTTTTTATTGTGTTGCTCTGTTTTCACGTATAGTCCAGCTCGACCCTGTACTCGACCTACACTCGGTCAAGTGCTTGCTCGAGTTCTTCCTGATGTTCATATATTTTACCCTGTACTCGACCTACACTCGGTCAAGTGCTTGCTCGAGTTCTTCATGATGAATGACTCGGACAGGCACTCGGTCGAGTGCTGGCTCGAGTGGAAGGTCGAACTGACTGAGATAAGACATCTAATTGTATCCAGCTTCTGACTCGATCAAGTACTCGATCACGCGCTCGGTCGAGTTGGTACCTGAAACTCAATAACAGACAAGCAGTAGAAGAATCAAGATCAGTAGCAAACAAGTGGATAAACGAACTTAATCTTAGACTTCTATTGATCCTAATTGTCAAAAAACACACTCAAATGGGCAACGGCGCCAAATTGAAACAATGATTTTTCTGGTGGTGGGTGATGGATGGATGGTATGATGGAATGAGATATTAATGATGATGAATAAATGGAGTGCAGGGTGTTTCAATTCCCCTTATGATGTTGCAGTATAAGAGGTGTCAATCCAATTTGAGTTTTTGCAAGCAATCAGGATGTGCATATATGTCTAAGTCAAGCAAAGTATGAAGGATGTTTGTCACTAACAACCTATTGATGAAATGTAAAATGCAGAAAGTAAAAGCTACTAAGATAGATGCTAAAAGTAAAGAGAACAGACTAATCAAAGCTATGATGCAATAAGAACAGAAATAGAAACTATAGTAATGCAAGTAATGAACTAATGCAAGGCAAGCAATGAACAGGAAACTAAGTGAATGCAACAGAAATGAAACTTAAATGAAACAGGAATTGAGACAGGACAACTACAAAGCATAAACAATAATACTGGAGATAAGCTCGAGTAAGCACTCGATCGAGTGTAGATCGGGTACAGGGTCGAGCTGGACAAACGCGAGAAACAGAGCAATGTAACAAAACAGAGCAAGACATAAACGAATCAAACAATAGACAAACAGCAGGATTAAAGCTAGGAAATCAATAAACAAGGAAGGTCTTGAGGAGGGATTCATGAGCTGGACTAATGATTGAGGTCATCTAACTTTGTCAACAAATCTCAAACAACTTGAGCTAATCTCTAGACAATGATCTCCAAGAACATGTTAATCCACTCTCATGGCAAAAACAATCAAGCTCATATATTTCTAGACTTGTTCTCACAAAGCAAAGAACTTATGCAAGCAAGCAGTAAGCAACAGATCATTAATGGTCAAAATTCAAACAAGACATCTAATCTCTTAGCATGCCTAATGATAGTCTCTAGATCTAGCCTTATCTAACAACCTAGACACTGGTGTGATGCTAAGATTCTTAAAATCAAATCCTACCCTCTCAGTTATAGGATCAGCATAGAGCACATCTAGCCTAGAAGAGATCTATAACAATCAAGCTTGACCTAGCTAAACAGACCTCAACCACAATCCAGCCTAACCCATCCTCAAGATCCTAAGCAAACTACTCACAATCACACATTATGAACAACAAAATCATAAACCCAGAAAATGTTGAACCTTTCATGAATAGATAGATGAAACAAAGATCTACAATATTGCAGAAGGAATCAAACTCGAATTCCCAATATTTTGAAGGTTATTGATGTTCATATATTTTACCATGTTTTCCCTTAGTATATTCACATCTTTTGCATCTTTTGCTATCCATTTTCACCATTATTGCATAGCTTTAGGACTAATCATGCATTAGAGTTTAGTTGCATTGCATTTGCATCTTTTCATGCATAAACAGGTGATTTTAGAGCTGAAGGAACATGGAAGCAATGCTGAGGAAGAAGTGAAGCAATCATGAAGGGAAAGCAAGAGAGTTAAGGCTGAAATAACAAGGTCCGGAGTACAACTCGACCGCACACTCGACCAGACACTCGACCGTGTGCTGAAGAGGACTCGACTGAGTGGAGAACGCACGAGAGAAGCCAGCTCGACCTGCCACTCGACCGAGCACAGGTCAAGTTGACCGAGCCGTTGACTATTTTGTCTTTTAGTATTTTTAGGGCTTCCACTCCCCTCCTATATAAAGCCTTGTACCTGCAGCCACAAAAATGTGCAGCTCTTCAGATATTCTCTAAACCTAGTTTTTACCCTTTTTGGGATTATTCCTTTTGCACTTTTCTTTTATTTTTAGATTTTGTACTTGTTCTTAAGGAGAAAAGCTAAATTTCTCAATATTGTTTGTTTCATAACTTTTTTAATATTGAGAATTCGAGTTTGATTCTTTCTCCAATATTATAGATCTTTGTTTCATCTTTCTAATGAAGCAAGTTTCAATATTTTCTGGGTTTATGATTTTGATGTTCATCATGTGTTCTTGTGAGTAGTGGCTTAGGATCTTGAGGATGGGCTGTGAATGAGGTTTGTTTGGCTTGATCAAGCTTGATTGTTGTAGATCTCTTCTAGGGTAGATGTTCTTAATGCTGGTCCTATATCTGAGAGGGTAGGATCTGATTTCAAGCATCTTAGCATCACACAAATGTTTAAGAGGCATAGATAAGGCTAGATCTAGAGCTTACCATCTTGCTTGCTAAGAGATTGGAGGTTTTGTTTGGTATGAGACATATTTCTTACTGCCTGCTTGTGTAGATTCTTTACTATGTGAGAGCAAGTCTAGAAATGCATAGGTTTGATTGTTTCTTGACCATGAGAGTGGGAGAAACTTGTCTTAGATACATATGTCTAGAGATTAGCTCATGTTGTTTGAGATTTGTTGATCAAGTTAGATAGCCTCAATCATTAGTCCAGCCCATTAATCCCTCCTCAAGTCCTTCCCTGTTTATTGATTTTACAGTTTTAATCCTGTTGCTTGATTGTTGTTTGATTCGTCTTTGCATTACTCTTTTTTTATTGCATTGCTCTGTTTCTGCGTTTAGTCCAGCTCGACCACCCACTCGACCTACACTCGGTCGAGTGCTTGCTCGAGTTCTTCCCCAGAACTTTGTGTTTATGATTTGTGATTGTCTTGTTTCATTCTATTTTCATTTCTGTTGCATTTACTTATTGTCCTGTTCATTATTGTCTTGCAATAGTTCATTATCATAGTTTCTGTTTCTGTTCTAGCTTTATATTAGTGTAATCATTCTGTTTCATTTGCATTCAGTTCTTAGTTCTTATATTTTACTTTTCTGCATTTTACATTTGTCATCATAGGATTGTTAGTGACAAACATCCTTACATATTGGCTTGACTTAGGCATAATAAGCACATCCTTAATGATCACAGACAGTCAGATTGGATTGACACCTCTTATACTGCAACTGCATAAGGGGAATTGAAATACCTTACCATCCATCCATTCATTGCATACATTCATCATCATACATTCACCAATCATCATCAAAATACTTGTTTCACTTCCCCAGAACTTGTGTTTATGATTTGTGATTGTCCTGTTTCATTCCTGTTTCATTTCTGTTGCATTCATTTAGTTTTCTGTTCATTACTTGTCTTGCATTAGTTTATTTCTTGCATTATAGTAGTTTATATTTCTGTTATAGCTTCATTAATGTTACAATCATTCTGTTCATTTACATTTAGCATCTAGTTCTTGTAGTTTTATTTTCTGCACTTTAAATTTTTCATCTTAGGATTGTTAGTGACAAACATCCTTGCATTTGGCTTAACTTAGATTCATATACATATCTTAATTGTTCACAAGCACTCATTTAGGATTGACACCTCTTATACTGCAATTGCATAAGGAGAATCGAAACACCTTACCATCCATCCATTCATATCTCATTGCACACATTCATCACATCTCACATAAAAAGCTTGTTTCATTTATTGATTTCTTAGTCTTAATCCTGCTTCTTGCTTGTTGTTTAATTTGCTTTCATATTGCTCTGGTTTTCTTGTGTTGCTCTGTTCTGTCGTTTTTGTCCAGCTCGACCCTGCACTCGATCTACACTTGGTCTCGAGTTCATCCCCAGAACTTTTGTTTATGATTTGTAGTTGTCCTGTCTTACTTCCTGTTTCATTCTATTTGCATTTTTTTTGCATTCACTTAGTAACCTGTTCAATACTTGCATTAATATAGTTTCTATTTCTGTTCTAGCTTCATAATTGTCATAATCATTCTGTTCCATTTACATTTAGCATCTAGTTCTTCTAGCTTTACATTTTGCACTTTGCATTTCATAATAGGATTGTTAGTGACAAACATCCTTTACATCTGGCTTAATTTAGACCCATTTGCACATCTTGATTGTTCACAGACTCTCAGATTGGATTGACACCTCTTGTACTACAATTGCATAAGGGGAATTGAAACACCCTGCCATCCATTCATCATCATTAATATCTCATTCCATCATTTCATCACCATACCACCAAATATATGTGTTTCAGTTCCCCAATGCATATGTACAGTTATAAATGTAATAGAGAAAATTGCATCTACACCTACTTTCTCAAACTCTAATAACACCCACACCCACTTTCTACTACTACTATATGTTTGGGCAAAATTAATCGATTCGTTTAAAGACTACGGAAACAAGAAACAGATGTTGAATAGTTGCTTTTATTAATCAAAGTATCGATTGCAAAGTACAACAAATCAAGCACAGTGAGTCAATCTATGAATTGAGTCGCGCGTCTTGAAGTTTCGTGAAGTATCTTGCCTTTGCTATTGATTTCCCCCTCTATCATGAAGACGTAGCTCCCTTTTTATAGAGAAACCTTTCCAACCCTAATCCTCATGGGACTTGGATTCGTGTAACCGTCTCTTCATGAGATAAGACCGTTTTCCGATATTCCCTTCACAAGATAAGGTTATTTTCCAATATTCTCTTGATGAGATCAACTTCGAATATTCTCTTGACAATGTCGTTTCGTCAAAGAAAACAGTCGGTGTCAAAGTCCAGTTACGGCCCGTATTGACTTAATGCTTGCTGTTACGGCCCATATCAATAGAATCTTCCAGAGAATACATAATTCTCCATTATTTATGGAATATATCATTATTATAATAGAATTTATCTATTATAATTTATATGATTAAAATTATGCCCTAGTAAGAATTTGGAGAGTAGTATAGACAAATGGTATTATTTTATTAAATAATAGCTAACCATTCATTAAGTTAAGGCATACCTCTATACGTGGACGTTTTCTCGCACTTCATTTTAACTCTATGTTGATTCATTCGCTGCCTTCTATTAACGATGTCGTGATCCACATCGTGATCTTGTATTAACGATGTTTGTTCCATTGTCTGCTCTAACAATGTTACATCACGTCCCAATGTTGCATCGTGAAAATGTTTTCATTGTGAAGATGTTTCATATCTTGACGATGTTATTCTTCGTGAAGGCGTTTCATATCGTGATGATATTTTGCATCAAAAACGCTCCGCGTCGTGACGATGTTGCACGTCGTGAAGATGTTTTATGCTACGATGACTTTTGAATGTTTTTACATTGTAAAAACGCTTCGCGTTGTGACGATGTTGCGCATCGTGATGTTTTCTATTGCCAACATTTTAAACATTTCACATTGTGGAAATGCTCTGCATCTTGACGATGCTGCACGTTGTGACGATGTTGCACATCGTGACAATGTTTTTTGTTGCGACGACGTTTTAAGTATTTCAAATTGTGGAAATGCTCCGCGTCTTGAAGATGTTGCACGTCGTGACGATGCTGCAATTTTTATTATTTTTTTTTGCAGACAATTTTGTAGTCACGAGTATTATGTTAATGAAGATGTTATTACAGTCTTGCGATAAAGCTGCATCATAACAACGCTTCACATCGCAGAGATGTCCTGCATCATGATGATGTTTTGCAGTCAATGCCGTGACGATGTTGCATCGTCGTGACAATGTTCTTGCATCATGACGATTTTGCATCGTGACAATATTTGTCATGTGTCAAATTATTTTTCCTTGTTAGCAAGTATTTTGCTGTCAAGTTCATGCATCTTCTACCCAACCTTCAGGTGGATATTAGATTTGTTAATTTGCCAATGCGACGTCTCGCTAGCATGCAGTTGCAGCGAGTATTTCGCTTTTAGGTGATTACCCAATCTTCATAATGAGTAAACCGTTCACGTGTTTGTGAATCAATTTCCTCATTACTATATAAAGTAAACAACTTCAGGATCGTTTCATGTATTGTAAGACTTGTTTATCTTGTATCGACAAGTATCACATCACATGACGTGATTTTTGCCTTGTTACATGTTTGTATCTCATGTTCATGACATGGGTTCTAAGTTTTAGTAGAGAGCGTTCTGAAGGTTTGTGCATAAAGTGTCTCACTATAAAATTTTTGTAACGAGTGTTTCATTGTCAAGTTTTTTTTCCTTCGTTAAGTGCTTTGACACAAAATTCTTGTTTGTGTCTGCTTCTTCAATGGGTTAGCACTTAGCAGTGAATATCTTGCTAAAAAATCATTTTTCTGCTTTGATTATCTTTAAAACTAAAACTCATTTATTTTATTGGAAGATCCTATCAATATTAGAAAAGAAACAAAACTAAAATCAAACCAAAAATAAATAATAACTTAAAAAAACCCTGATATCACCATGACGTAAAAATCGATATGTCGTAGACGTATTTTTCATGTTGACGATTTGCGCTCCTCACTTTCAGTTTTGTTCATAGTTTGATGAGTGTCGTCACTATTACTTAGGCTGTAAAGTGTTTTCGCTTCGAAGTATTTTGTAAGACTTAACATGTTGAGTCGTTCTTTCATTCCTTTTTACACGAAAATAAGATTGTGACGAGTGTCGATGTCGATGTTGTGTGTTTTCTTCCCATTTTATTTGTGGCCATGCCCGTGAGAGCACATCTTCCATGGTTCTGCACTGATACTTCGTAAGCTCCTTGTACAAGTCACCGTCTGGAAGCAAGCCTCTTTTAAATGCGAAGATGGCGGTTGACGTGTTGCAACTGGGTATCAATCCTTTTTCCTTGTTGAAGCGTCCCACATAGGCACGCAACGATTCGTCTCTCTTTTGTCGTACCTCGTAAAGGTCATCCGCTATCTTCTCTAGGTTCCTCCTGCTTGTGAATTGCTCAACGAAGAGATCTGTCAACGATGCAAACGAGTTGATCGAGCCGTTTGGCAGGTTGATAAACCACTGAAGTGCTGCGCCCGTTAGGCTTGAGCCAAAACCCTTGCACATAGTAGCTTCCCTGCACTCTTTTTGGATGGTCGTCGTGAACATTCGTTGCTTGTATTGTGCTATGTGGTCATCCGGGTCGGCTGTTCCATCATACATCTTCATTGTTGGTAATGTGAATTTTCTCGGCATCTCCGTGAGTGCAATTTCATCAGAAAAAGGTGTATCGGCATACGAGTGCAAGTTACTTTTTCGAATTGGTGGAGCCACTCCTGGCAGTCGTCCGATCATGCCTTCTACTGCACCCAAACGCTTTGTAAGCATAGCTTCCAAGTAGGCAGCTTCGGCTGACATGGTGTGTGGTTCATGTTCGACTCCTGTAACGTGCGGTATGTTAACGGTTCGTTGTTGATCCGTGTTCTCTTCTGGAACAAGGTTCTCGCGGGTTTGCCTTATATTAGGATTTTCTCCATTATTCTCCTCCCGTGGAGTCTCTAGTCGTCCGTCTTCAGTCGCGGTTGTTGTTTGGGTAGCTGCAGGAGTTGAGTTAAAGGCTTGCATCCGATTTACTTGTACGCCACGAAATCTTGAGCTTGCTTCAGTAAACATTCCTCCTGCTGTCATCAGCGAGACGTTCTCCTCCTGTAGCCTAGCGTTATCAGCCTTGATCTGCGTCAGCTTCTGCACCGTCTCGTTCATCTTGGCAGTCAGGATTTCCAGCTGGGCGGCGACAGTCGCTTCATCATTGGTCGTGTCACTTCCGTTTCCCGTCATCTCACGTAGATTACTTTACCCCCTCCTTCTAGCGCGAGTTGTCTGGGCAAAATTAGTCGATTCGTTTAAAGACTACGGAAACAAGAAACAGATGTTGAATAGTTGCTTTTATTAATCAAAGTATCGATTGCAAAGTACAAGAAATCAAGCACAGCGAGTCAATCTATGAACTGAGTCGCGCGTCTTGAAGTTTCGTGAAGTATCTTGCCTTTGCTATTGATTTCCCCCCCCCCCCCCCTATCATGAAGACGTAGCTCCCTTTTTATAGAGAAACCTTTCCAACCCTAATCCTCATGGGACTTGGATTCGTGTAACCGTCTCTTCATGAGATAAGGCCGTTTTCCGATATTCCCTTCACAAGATAAGGTTATTTTCCAATATTCTCTTGATGAGATCAACTTCGAATATTCTCTTGACAATGTCGTTTCGTCAAGGAACACAGTCGGTGTCAAGGTCCAGTTACGGCCCGTATTGACTCAATGCTTGCTGTTACGGCCCATATCAATAGAATCTTCCAGAGAATACATAATTCTCCATTATTTATGGAATATATCATAATTATAATAGAATTTATATATTATAATTTATATGATTAAAATTATGCCCAACACTATACTTTTCCCCTTCAAAATTACATATTAGTCACTCACCAAACCAAACACATCTCAACTCCCTCTATATATATATATATATATATTTTCATTATCTTTTTTTGTTTTCCTCTACTTTATTCTTTGGTTTCTATCTCTTCTTTTTATTATTTTCTTTTTTGTAACACATTATTAGTTATTATAAAAAAAATTAAATGTTCATTTTTATACAATATATGGTAATTATATTTTTTATATATTTTAAGATGTATATTGCTATATTTTAAAAAAAACTAGTATATTATACACTGTCCATTTTTAGTTGAACATTTCTTCACTAATAAGTGGATGACCAGTTACAGTAAGTTATGTTTAATGTAACTGATCATCCACTTATTATTGAACAAATGTTCAACTTTTAAGTTGAATTGTCACATTTTTAGTTGAATTTTTTTTTTGATGAAATAAGTTCTGTCCATTACAAATGTATAAATACTTTAACAAAACCACTTAATGAATTTTACTCTTTTTTGCATCAAAACATGTTTTATTTTATTTTTTATGAACATCCAAACATATCCACCAAACCATGACCAAATGGATATATATGATCAAGGTGTTGCAGTCCCGAGTCCATAGCCCAATAATTTCCTTTTAACTTGAACACCTTGATCACATATATCCAAGTGGTCATAGTTTGGTGGATATGTTTGTATGTTCATCAAAAAAACAAAAACAAAATTATTTTGATGCAAATAATAGTAAAATTCATTGAGTGGTATTGTTCACGTATTTCTACATTTTGTAAAGGACAAAACTTATTTCATCAAAAAAAATTTCAACTAAAAATATAACAGTTCAACTAAAAAGTTAAACATTTGTTCACTAATAAGTAGATGACAAGTTAAACATTTTTGTTTTTATTTTTTTTATGAATATCCAGACATATTCACCAAACCATGACCACATGGATATATATGATCAAGGTGTTGCAGCCCCGAGTCCATAGCCCAATAATTTTATTTTAACTTGAACACCTTGATCATATATATCCATGTGGTCATAATTTGGTGGATATGAATGTATGTTCATCAAAAAAATAAAAATAAAATTATTTTGATGCAAACAATAGTGAAATTCATTGAGTGGTATTGTTCAAGTATATGATGTTCATATATTTTACCCTGTTTTCCCTTAGTATATTCACATCTTTTGCATCTTTTGCTATCCATTTTCACCATTATTGCATAGCTTTAGGACTAATCATGCATTAGAGTTTAGTTGCATTGCATTTGCATCTTTTCATGCATAAACAGGTGATTTTGAAGCTTAAGGAGCATGGAAGCAATGCTGAGGAAGAAGTGAAGCAATCAAGAAGGGAAAGCAAGAGAGTTAAGGCTGAAATAACAAGGTCCGGAGTCCAACTCGACCGCACACTCGACCAGACACTCGACCGTGTGCTGAGGAGGACTCGACCGAGTGGAGAATGCACGAGAGAAGCCAGCTCGACCTGCCACTTGACCGAGCACAAGTCGAGTTGACCGAGCCATTGACTATTTTGTCTTTTAGCATTTTTAGGGCTTCCACTCCCCTCCTATATAAAGCCTTGTACCTGCAGCCACAAAAGGGAGTCAGCTTTTTAGATATTCTCTAAACCTAGTATTTACCCTTTTTGGGATTTATTCTTTTTGCTTTTTTTATTTCCTAGATCTTGTACTTGAAAAAGACTAAATTCTTCAATATTGTTAGTTTAATAACTTTCTTAATATTGAGAATTCAAGTTTCATTTCTTTTTCAGTATTGTAGATCTTTGTTTCATCTTTCTAATGATGCAAGTTTCAATCTTTTCTGGGTTTATGATTTTGATGTTCATCATGTGTTCTTGTGAGTAGTAGCTTAGGATCTTGAGGATGGGTTAGGCTGGGCTGTGAATGAGGTTTGTTTGGCTTGATCAAGCTTGATTGTTGTAGATCTCTTCTAGGGTAGATGTTCTTAATGCTGATCCTATATCTGAGAGGGTAGGATCTGATTTCAAGCATCTTAGCATCACACCAATGTTTAAGAGGCATAGATAAGGCTAGATCTAGAGCTTACCATCTTGCTTGCTAAGAGATTAGAGGTTTTGTTTGGTATGAGACATATTTCTTACTGCCTGCTTGTGTAGATTCTTTACTATGTGAGAGCAAGTCTAGAAATGCATAGGTTTGATTGTTTCTTGACCATGAGAGTGGGAGAAACTTGTCTTAGATACATATGTCTAGAGATTAGCTCATGTTGTTTGAGATTTGTTGATCAAGTTAGATAGCCTCAATCATTAGTCCAGCCCATGAATCCCTCCTCAAGTCCTTCCTTGTTTATTGATTTTACAGTCTTAATCCTGTTGCTTGATTGTGGTTTGATTCGTCTTTGCATTACTCTGTTTTTTCTTGCATTGCTCTGTTTCTGCGTTTAGTCTAGCTCGACCACTCACTCGACCTACACTCGGTCGAGTGCTGGCTCGAGTTCATCCCCAGAACTCTTGTTTATGCTTTGTGATTGTCTTGTTTCACTCTATTTGCATTTTTGTTGCATTTACTTAGCATCTTGTTCATTACTTGTCTTGCATTAGTTCTTTAGCATAGTTTCTACTTCTGTTGGTTGCATCATTACTGTCATAATCATCTTGTTTCATTTGCATTTAGTTCATAGTTCTTATAGTTTACTTTACATTTTCATCATAGGATTGTTAGTGACAAACATCCTTTACATCTGGCTTAAATTAGATCTTTATGCATATCTTGACTGTTCACAAACACTCAAATTGGATTGACACCTCTTATACTGCAACTGCATAAGGGGAATTGAAACACCTTACCATCCATCCATTCTTTGCATGCATTCATCATTCATCCATCTCTCACCACCCATACAAATAACTTGTTTCAATTTGGCGCCGTTGCCTATTTGAGTGTGTTTTTGTGACAATTAGGATCCATAAAAGTCTAAGATTAAGTTCGTTTATCAACTTGTTCACTACTGATCTTGTTTCTTCTTCTGCTTGTTTGTGATTGAGTTTCAGGTACCAGCTCGACCATCAACTCGACCACCACTCGACCGAGTGTGTGCTCGAGCACCTGATCGAGTCAGAAGCCGGATACAAATAGACATCAGTTCCCAGTCGACTCGACCACCCACTCGAGCCTGCGCTCGACCGAGTGCCTGTCCGACTCTGTTGATGCAAATAAGGTCCAAGGGTCCTCACAATCTTCAGAGACTCCTTGATCACATCAACAAACCACCAAGGGACTTGAGACAGCAGAAAACAAGGATCTATCAGGAACAAGAACAACAAGTGCTAATGGAGCATCAAGATCAACAAGCTCCAAGAGCAAGAAACATTGGTGCTGGAGATGCACCAAACACACATAACCAGAGAGCTGGTATTGTGCCTCCTACTGTTGCCAACAACAACTTTGAGATCAAAAGTGGATTGATCTCAATGATTCAAGCCAACAAGTTTTATGGGTTGCCAATGGAGGATCCCCTGGACCACCTTGATGAATTTGATAGGATATGTGGTCTCACTAAGATCAATGGAGTCAGTGAGGATGGCTTCAAGTTAAGGCTATTTCCATTCTCACTTGGAGATAAGGCTCACCTTTGGGAGAAGACTCTTCCTACTGGAGCAATAACCACATGCGATGCTTGCAAGAAAGCTTTCTTGGCCAAATTCTTTTCCAATGCTAGAACTGCTAGATTGAGAAATGAAATCTCTGGGTTTGCTCAAAGGAATAATGAGAGTTTTTGTGAAGCTTGGGAAAGGTTTAAAGGATTCCAGACTCAGTGTCCTCACCATGGCTTCAGCAATGAGTTCCTTTTAAGCACTTTGTATAGAAAAGTGCTTCCCAAGATCAGAATGCTTCTTGACACAGCCTCAACAAAAATGTTGAAGAAGGCTGGGAGTTGGTTGAAAATCTTGCTCAATTAGATGGCAACTATAATGTGGACTATGACAGAACCACAAGGTCATCATCAACTGATCAAGAGGACAAGTACAAGAGGGATTTGAAGATGGTCAATGAGAAGCTTGACAAGATCTTTTTTAGCCAACAAAAGTCTATTCACTTCATTGGTGAGGAAGAGGCTCCAGTTAAAGAAGGGGAGACTGAGTTTGCTGAGTTGTGCTACATGCAAAACCAGGGAGGATTCAAAAGCTACAACCAAGGAGGTTTCAAGAACAACAATCTGTCTTATAGGAGTACCAATGTGGCCAACCCTCAAGACCAAGTCTATCCACCTCAACAGCCTCCACAGCAACAAAACTACATCCCTAAACAACAACATCAAATGTTCCAGCCTCCATTGTGTCCCCCACCAGGGTTTCAGACTAACCAAGGCCAGGAACAAGACTTAAGGGCAATGATGCAACAATTGTTGATTGGGCAAACACAAGGAAAGATTGAGGAGGCCAAACAGTTTGCTGAGTTGAATCAAAGACTCACATCACAGTACAATGATCTAAACATGAAGTTTTTTCCAGGACGTTTCAAGGCTCAAAAGATAAGGGAATTGAGGGAGATCATTGAGAACAAGGAGAAGATAGCTTTGCAACAAGAGAAGGAGAAAGCCTTGAAGGAAGAGGTTGTTATTGAGAAGAAGGAAGTGATGGCTATACAAGAAGCCATCATTGCTTACCAAGAAGAAGAGAGAGGACCTGTTTTGGAACAGTATGCTCCATACCCTCTCTATCAGAATTTTTTTACTTGAGATGTCAAAGAAGAGGGCTCATGACCAAGATTTGAAGGGTTTGAAAGAGATTGGAAAAGCTATTGTCCCAACAAAGCTTGAAGATCTAGGCTCATTCAACTTACTCTGTTCCATCAGCTACATGCACTTCAATAAGTGCCTTTGTGATTTAGGAGCTTCAGTGAGCTTGATGCCATATTCAGTGGATGAGAAGTTAGGGTATAAAGACTTCAAGGATAGCAACTTCTATGTCAGTCTAGCAGATGGATCCAAGAGGGATGTGGTTGGAGTGATTGAAAACCTCCCTATCAAAATAGGAGAAGCAAGGATCCCAACTTGCAATCATGAGCATGGAACAAGAGCCTAAAGACCCTCTTATCTTGGGAAGACCATTCTTAGCTACAGTTGGGGCTGTTATTGATGTGAAGATGGGGACTATCAAGCTCCACCTGACTGAAGACTTCACTATGAAGTTTGACATCAATAATCCCACTAATCTGCCTTCCAAATATGATCCACCTTACACTATAAAAAGAAAGGAGGATCATGAGGTCTCAAGTGAGGAAACTTCTTCAAAGGGTAAGCTAACCTTTCAAGAAGATTCAGTGGAGAAACTAAAGGGTTCAGTTCAAGTGCTAGCTGGTTTAGTGAAGGAACTTCAAGTTCAGCTCAACAAAAGGTCTTTGAAGAAGGCAAGACCAAAACTCAAGTTTAAGAAGAAACATGGTTCAAGTGTCAAGGAAGTAATGATCAAGAAGGAACACCAAGGTTATCAAGCAGAACCAGGAGGGATTTTATCACCTTCTTGGTCTCCGAATCAAGCTTAAAGAACTATAAGAAGTCAAGCTTAGTGACTCTAAACAAGCTCACTAGGGAGGAAGTCCCTAAGGTATCCTTTGTAAATATAGTTTATTTTCCTTGTAGTTTTGATGTGTTTTATTTTATGTTTGTGTTGGACAGGCTTTTTAGGAAGAATGTAGTTGGATAAAGAAAGATTTGTACTTGGAGAAGGAGACTCGCAAGCCCACTCGACCAAGGCCACAAGAGGTACTCGACCGAGCTGGATTTTAATTGAAGCCCATTTGATTCCCATTCTTCTAGAATGATCAAGTGGAGGGAAGAACAAGGAGAAAATTTTTGAAATTTCAAAATTGATCAAGGAGCTCGACCACGTGCTGGTCGAGTGTGGGGTCGAGTGGCAGCCAAAAGCAAGTCAAAGATTCCCAATTCGAATTTGAATGGTATGGACGCTCCACCCTTGTCTCTTTGTCCCCTTAGCTTCTTTATATAGTCCTTGCTCGATCCTATACTTCTCACATTCTCTCATTTGCTCAAAATATTTAAATTCAAGCTTTAAAATCTCTTTCAAAGTTCATCTCTTGCTCAAGCTTTGTTCTTTCAAGTTTTTGGGTCACTAACCTATTAACTTTGCGCTTTGAGTCTATTCCCTTCAGTTTCTTTTGAGAATGTCTTCCAAGATAACCAAGAAGTCTCACCAAACCGCTGCAAGCTGGAACTAATAATTTTTTATGGAAGGTGAAAGATGGATGGTTGATGATGTATGAATGTGTGCAATGAATGGATGGATGGTAAGGTGTTTCAATTCCCCTTATGCAGTTGCAGTATAAGAGGTGTCAATTCAATTTGAGTGTTTGTGAACAGTTAAGACATGCATAAAGATCTAATTTAAGCCAGATGTAAAGGATGTTTGTCACTAACAATCCTATGATGAAAATGCAGAAAGTAAACTATAAGAACTATGAACTAAATGCAAATGAAACTAGATGATTATTACAGTAATGATGCAACCAACAGAAGTATGAACTATGCTAATGAACTAAAGCAAGACAAGTAATGAACAAGATACTAAATAAATGCAACAGGAATGCAAATAGAATGAAACAAGACAATAACAAAGCATAAACAAGAGTTCTAGGGATGAACTCGAGCCAAGACTCGACCGAGTGTAGGTCGAGTGAGTGGTCGAGCTAGACTAAACGCAGAAACAGAGCAATGCAATAAAAACAGAGTAATGCAAAGACGAATCAAACTACAATCAAGCAACAGGATTAAAACTGTAAAATCAATAAACAAGGAAGGACTTGAGGAGGGATTCATGGGCTGGACTAATGATTGAGGCTATCTAACTTGATCAACAAATCTCAAACAACATGAGCTAATCTCTAGACATATGTATCTAAGACAAGCTTCTCCCACTCTCATGGTCAAGAAACAATCAAACCTATGCATTTCTAGACTTGCTCTCACATAGTAAAGAATCTACACAAGCAGGCAGTAAGAAATATGTCTCATACCAAACAAAACCTCTAATCTCTTAGCAAGCAAGATGGTAAGCTCTAGATCTAGCCTTATCTATGCCTCTTAAACATTGGTGTGATGCTAAGATGCTTGAAATCAGATCCTACCCTCTCAGATATAGGATCAGCATTAAGAACATCTACCCTAGAAGAGATCTACAACAATCAAGCTTGATCAAGCCAAACAAACCTCATTCACAGCCCAGCCTAACCCATCCTCAAGATCCTAAGCTACTACTCACAAGAACACATGATGAACATCAAAATCATAAACCCAGAAAAGATTGAAACTTGCATCATTAGAAAGATAAAACAAAGATCTACAATACTGAAAAAGAAATGAAACTTGAATTCTCAATATTAAGAAAGTTATTAAACTAACAATATTGAAGAATTTAGTCTTTTTCAAGTACAAGATCTAGGAAATAAAAAAGCAAAAAGAATAAATCCCAAAAAGGGTAAATACTAGGTTTAGAGAATATCTAAAAAGCTGACCCTTTTGTGGCTGCAGGTACAAGGCTTTATATAGGAGGGGAGTAGAAGCCCTAAAAATGCTAAGAGACAAAATAGTCAACGGCTCGGTCAACTCGACCTGTGCTCGGTCGAGTGGCAGGTCGAGCTGGCTTCTCTCGTGCATTCTCCACTCGGTCGAGTCCTCCTCAGCACACGGTCGAGTGTCTGGTCGAGTGTGCGGTCGAGTTGGACTCCGGACCTTGTTATTTCAGCCTTAACTCTCTTGCTTTCCCTTCCTGATTGCTTAACTTCTTCCTCAGCATTGCTTCCATGCTCATTAAGCTTCAAAATCACCTGTTTATGCATGAAAAGATGCAAATGCAATGCAATTAAACTCTAATGCATGATTAGTCCTAAAGCTATGCAATAATGGTGAAAATGGATAGCAAAAGATGCAAAATATGTGAATATACTAAGGGAAAACAGGGTAAAATATATGAACATCAACACCCCCAAACTTAGTCTTTGCTTGCCCTCAAGCAAATAAGCAAGAAATAAGAAGGTAGGTGAGGTTTGAAAGTGGGATCTCAGCTCCTAAAGCTTGCAAATAGACCATCTAGAATCAATGTCCAAGTTACTAGTACTATGATGCAAGTTGAATGAGCTGTACTTAAAGACTTTAGACAAGCATGTCACAACCTTTACTGATTTGAGCCTTAGATATCCACATGCATTCAAATCAACCATTTCCTTTAACATTCATTAATCAAGAACATGAATCAATTCTATGCAATGCTTAAACTCATTTGGCTTGGAGGTAAAGGATTTGAGACAATGATGGTCTCTTTTTAGAGTGGGGCTTATCAATATCAAGGTTCCCTCATAAAAAATGGATTGAGCTTTAGAAGAATGCTAAAGGTAAGAACACCTAGACACATACAAGAATAAAACCTTGTCTACCCAAAGGTACCCAAAGTGTTTATCCTAGCAATCTAAACCCAAAAGATCCTAGTGCTACCCTTTAACTTCTTCTTTTCTCTTTCACCTTTTTCTCTTTTGGTTTTCAAGTCTTAGGAGAGGTTTCTTATTTGATCTTTCTAGTGGGATGGGGGATTCTTACTTATTTGCTATGGTTCTCTTTTCTTTTTATTCTTAAGACATACATGCTTTTTGCTAGACTTTTCTTTCCTTTCTTTTCTTTTCTTTAACTAGAACCATCTTCAACAAATTTTTACTTCCCATCCTTTCACTAGACTTTAGCTTAAACACAATCTCCTCGTAAAGACTCTATTTTTTTTTCTTTTTCTCTCTATTTTTTTTTTCTTTTCTTTTCATAACAGCCAAGTCCCAAACCCAACAAGTGAACCACCTAGTCCTATCTAGTTTGAAAAGTGCAAACTAGAACTACACAAGGCTGTACTCTTGTCAGTTCAAACCTAACACTTTCTACCAAGCTCAATCCTAAAAATAGGCCTCACACACTCAAGAATAAACATGGCTTGAAAGAAGGGTTGGTTAAGGGTAGGGGAAACTGATTCTTAATGAGGAAATCAGCTACTTGGATCAACAAGAGTGGTAAAAAGGAGAAAGATGATCCAAATATGTATATGGTACCATGAGTTTAAAGCAATGCACACATTGATAATTGAAAGTCAATATTAGGTTCTTATGGATAGGAAATGGCATCAAATCACAACATGCTTCAATTTAGACCAAATGCAATGCAGGAATTCAATGCTTGGTTCAATCTTATGCTTCTAACCACTCAACTAGCATCAAAGTACTATTAACTTGGGCATTGATCCTAGTCTAGTGAATCTAGCAAGCTACAAGGAAATACTCATCATAGATCCCTAATGCAAGCAGTCCTATATGATAAACAAAATACATGAATATGCAAAGCAAACTACATGAACACTCTTTTTTTTTTATAAAGATTTTTGCAAAATTTTTCAAATTTTTAGGGTTTTTCTATGCCTTAGATGCTATGCAAATATTAACATGATGATGCTAAAAATTTGAAATAAGAAAACAAAACACAATGTCAAATGCTATCTCAAACCCTCCCCCAAACTTAAATCACACAGTCCCTTGTGTGAAAGAAATTTGTTTAAGGATTCAAGACTTAAAACAAAACACACAATATGAAATGCAATGGTATTTACAATGGAAAGGTGATAGTGTTACCTCAAGGATTGGAGAAGAAACTATCCACATCCTCCTGCATGCTATCAAAGGTGTACATGGGGTCTTGTTGGTGACTTGGAGATGGGAATTGGGGCAGCTCGACGATGGCGATCGACCGTGACTCGGTCGAGTGCATGTCCGAGTGGGGGGGTCGAGCTGGACTGCGAGTCTATTTTTCCAAGTCCGATTCTCTCCAAACTCATCTACACTCTCATTAAACAGCCTGCCCAACACAAACATATAACAAAAATATCAAAACTACAAGGAAAATAAAGCATATGTACAATGATACCTTAGGGACTTCCTCCCTAGTGAGCTTCTTTAAAGTCACTAAGCTTGACTTCTTCTAGCTCTTCAAGCTTGAATTGGAGACCAAAGAGGTGATGAAATCCCCCCTGGTTCTACTTGATAACCTTGGTGTTCCTTCTTGATCACTACTTCCTTGACACTTGAACCATGTTTCTTCTTAAACTTGAGTCTTGGTCTTGCCTTCTTCAAAGACCTCTTGTTGAGCTGAGCTTGAAGTTCCTTCACTAAACCAGCTAGCACTTGAATTGAACCCTTTATTTCTTGGACAGTCTTAGCTTGGGCTGAACATTTAATCCTAGGATTCCCTCCTTCCTTAAAAACTTCACAACTAGCCTTTTTACCTATTATAAAGTGCTGATGTTCAATAGTAGGCTGATGAGTAGTATTATTGATGTCAAACTTCATAGTGAAGTCTTTAGCAAGGTGGAGCTTGATGGTTCCCATCTTAACATCAATTACAGCTCCAGCTGTGGCTAAGAATGGTCTTCCCAAGATGAGAGGATCTTCTGGCTCTTGGTCCATGTTCATGATCACAAAGTCAGTTGGGATTCTTGCCTTTCCTATCTTGACTGGAAGGTTTTCAATTATCCCAAGCACATCCCTCTTGGATCCATCTGCCATGCCAATATAGAGGTTGCAAGGCTTAAAATATTCATATCCCAACTTCTCAGCCACTGAGTATGGCATTAAGCTCACTGAAGCTCCCAGATCACACAAGCATTTGTTGAAGTGCATGTAACTAATGGAGCAAGGTAGATCAAATGATCCAGGGTCTTCAAGTTTTGTTGGTATAACAGCTTCCCCAATCTCTCTTAAGTCCTTCATGTCTTGTTCCTGAGCTTTCATCTTGGATAATTCAAGCAGCATGTCCTTGTAGGAAGGATTCTGAACAAATTTGCTCAAGTCAGGCCCTCTCTCCTCTTCCTTGTAAGCAATGGTAATCTCTTGTATAGCCATTACTTCCTCCTTCTTCTCAATGACAACCTCCTGTTGTATGGCCATTACTTCCTTTCTTTCAATCACAACTTCTTCCTTCAAAGTCATCACTTCTTCCTTCTCAATGACTTCTTGTTGTTGTAAAGCTAACTCCTTCTCTTGTTGCAAAGCTAACTTTTCCCTTTTCTCAATAATTTCCCTGAGTTCCCTTATCTTTTGTGCCTTGAAACGTCCTGGGAATGGTAGAGGTGGTTTGTAAGCTGGAGGAATGTACTTAGCAGGCTTGACAGCTTCTGTATCCTTGGCTCGATCGACCACTTGATCAGGCACTCGGTCGAGTGCTGGTTCGAGCACCTGGTCGAGTGCACTACCGGATTCAATCTGCTTTGCACAAACTTCACTCTTAACTTCAAGAAATGACCAATCCTCCCCACCTTGAACCTCACTGTCCTCAGTGACAGCATCTTCATAGAGGTTAACAGCTTTAGCTGTAAATTCCCCTGGGTTTGGAATAGCTTCTTCAAGAAGTTGGTTTGGCTTAGGAGTTGAAGTAGGAGCAATGGAGCTCTCCATGTACTTGACCTTGGAGTTTAGGTCACTAGAATAGGAATTCAACGTTTGGTTCAGCTTAGCAAACTGCTTTGCTACCTCAATTTGCTCAGTTGCTTGTCCAAGTAAAAGTTGCTGCATCATAGCTCTTAAGTCAGGTTCTTGGGCTTGTGAAGTTTGAAACACTGGTGTGTGACACCATTGAGCCTGGAATCCTGGTTGATGTTGCCATGGTACAGAATCGAACATACTGTTGTGAAACATGATGACTGACTCGAACAGGCACTCGGTCGAGCACAGGCACGAGTGGAAGGTCGAGTCGACTGAGATGTGAAGTCTATTTGAATCCGGCTTCTGACTCGATCAGGTGCTCGAGCACACACTCGATCGAGTGGTGGTCGAGTTGATGGTCGAGCTAGTACCTGAAACTCAATCACAAACAAGCAGAAGAAGAAACAAGATCAGTAGTGAACAAGTTGATAAACGAACTTAATCTTAGACTTTTATGGATCCTAATTGTCACAAAAACACACTCAAATAGGCAACGGCGCCAAATTGAAACTAATAATTTTTTATGGAATGTGAAAGATGGATGGTTGTTGATGTATGAATGTGTGCAATGAATGGATGGATGGTAAGGTGTTTCAATTCCCCTTATGCAGTTGCAGTATAAGAGGTGTCAATCCAATTTGAGTGTTTGTGAACAGTTAAGACATGCATAAAGATCTAATTTAAGCCAGATGTAAAGGATGTTTGTCACTAACAATCCTATGATGAAAATGCAGAAAGTAAACTATAAGAACTATGAACTAAATGCAAATGAAACTAGATGATTATGACAGTAATGATGCAACCAACAGAAGTATGAACTATGCTAATGAACTAAAGCAAGACAAGTAATGAACAAGATACTAAATAAATGCAACAGGAATGCAAATAGAATGAAACAAGACAATCACAAAGCATAAACAAGAGTTCTGGGGATGAACTCGAGCCAGCACTCGACCGAGTGTAGGTCGAGTGAGTGGTCGAGCTAGACTAAACGCAGAAACAGAGCAATGCAATAAAAACAGAGTAATGCAAAGACGAATCAAACTACAATCAAGCAACAGGATTAAAACTGTAAAATCAATAAACAAGGAAGGACTTGAGGAGGGATTCATGGGCTGGACTAATGATTGAGGCTATCTAACTTGATCAACAAATCTCAAACAACATGAGCTAATCTCTAGACATATGTATCTAAGACAAGCTTCTCCCACTCTCATGGTCAAGAAACAATCAAACCTATGCATTTCTAGACTTGCTCTCACATAGTAAAGAATCTACACAAGCAGGCAGTAAGAAATATGTCTCATACCAAACAAAACCTCTAATCTCTTAGCAAGCAAGATGGTAAGCTCTAGATCTAGCCTCTTAAACATTGGTGTGATGCTAAGATGCTTGAAATCAGATCCTACCCTCTCATATATAGGATCAGCATTAAGAACATCTACCCTAGAAGAGATCTACAACAATCAAGCTTGATCAAGCCAAACAAACCTCATTCACAGCCCAGCCTAATCCATCCTCAAGATCCTAAGCTACTACTCACAAGAACACATGATGAACATCAAAATCATAAACCCAGAAAAGATTGAAACTTGCATCATTAGAAAGATGAAACAAAGATCTACAATACTGAAAAAGAAACGAAACTTGGATTCTCAATATTAAGAAAGTTATTAAACTAACAATATTGAAGAATTTAGTCTTTTTCAAGTACAAGATCTAGGAAATAAAAAAGCAAAAAGAATAAATCCCAAAAAGGGTAAATACTAGGTTTAGAGAATATCTAAAAAGCTGACTCCTTTTGTGGCTGCAGGTACAAGGCTTTATATAGGAGGGGAGTGGAAGCCCTAAAAATGCTAAAAGACAAAATAGTCAACGGCTCGGTCAACTCGTGCTCGGTCGAGTGGCAGGTCGAGCTGGCTTCTCTCATGCATTCTCCACTCGGTCGAGTCCTCCTCAGCACACGGTCGAGTGTCTGGTCGACTGTGCGGTCGAGTTGGACTCCGGACCTTGTTATTTCAGCCTTAACTCTCTTGCTTTCCCTTCCTGATTGCTTCACTTCTTCCTCACCATTGCTTCCATGCTCCTTAAGCTTCAAAATCACCTGTTTATGCATGAAAAGATGCAAATGCAATGCAACTAAACTCTAATGCATGATTAGTCCTAAAGCTATGAAATAATGGTGAAAATGGATAGCAAAAGATGTGAATATACTAAGGGAAAACAGGGTAAAATATATGAACATCAAATTACTTAAAGGATAAAAAGTTATTAAGATTATAAGTTTTGGTGGCTGGACCTAAAAAAACGAAATTGTTCTGTGGCCAAAGGTGAGAGGCTTACTTATAGAAAAAGAGGAAAGCCCTAGTTAACTAGAAGACAAAATAGAAAATCGGTGGCAAGTGCTCGATCATCCTCGGTCAGGTGCTTGGTCGAGTGGTTTGTCAAGTAGCTTCAGTCTTCGATCTGGTGTGATATCCGCTCAGTAAAACAGTGATAATGCTTGGACCACAACTCTGATCGACATGAGACCTCAGGCATTGGAAATCTAACTCGATTTTCTATAACTTTGATGAAGAACGCTGAAGCTGAATGCCAACGGAAGATCTTTATTCTGGTCGTTCTTTGAGGCGCTCGTCTTAAATCCGACCGAGTGTTACTTGGCAACGGTCGAGTGTGTACTCGAGTCCATAGTCGAGTGATTGTTTTCCTCCTCTTTTGAGCCTTATTTCCTTGCTAGATGACTCTTTGTGATCACAACTTCCCCTTGGTGTTTCCAAAGTACCTAATTCACCAGTTTATGCACAAAAATATGCAAATGCTATGCAAATTATATCCTAATGCATAAACTGAAAATAAGAGACATAAATATGCTAAAACTAACTACAAAAAATGCAAAACAGGAGATAAATACATGGTAAAATATGGTAAAATATAGTGTTATCAGTTGGCCTGCTAATGGAGAAGCGCGGAATTCGATTATAGCCCTCGATTGGGACTCAGTCAGTGCCTCAGTCAAGTGGTGGATAAAATCGCTGTCCTTTCTGCCCATAGTAGTGTTGCATGAGGGTTGGGTCCATGAATTACTGAGGTGGGTAGAGAGAGTAAACTTGGCCATAGGGATAGCCTGGAAAGCCTGATGGAGCTGGAAAACGATAAGGAGGTCTTGACAGGTACTCGGCCAAGTGCATTGGATGTGCTCGGTCGAGTGACTGCTCGAATGCACCGGTCGAGTACCTCGGAAACTGCTGTTCTGCACGAATTTGACCTCTTCTCCTCTGTGTTTGCTCATAAGACGAAGCTCTTGATGGCTCAACCGGATTTTCAGCCCTAGTCAATGCTCTGGTTGAGCTACTCCTCTGCAAATGATCAGTTGGTGTTGGGGATGAATTTCCACTCCCAATTCAGCAATTTCTTTCTTTAAACCCTTTATAGACTCAGTCATCTTCTTTTTTCTTTTTTTTTTTTTTTGAATCTAATGTTAAATTATATTCAAAGAAAAAATAGTGTTTTTGTAACTAGTGCATCAGTTGATTAAAGTAAATGTATATATTTTACATTAGATTAGAATGGAAACAAGTCTTCAGATTCTAGAAAGGAACCAATCTTGAAGCCCATTGTCGAACCGCCGATCTCCTTGTCGTTGAATGGCCAAAATCTGATCGCGGACTTGGCGGTCAATCCACTTGATGAGCTGCGCCGGATTATTTGGGTGTTGTCCATGCCCTCTTCCATTCCTTTCCCGGCAGATGGTATGAACCGCTAGTTGAAAGGTGTAGTGAGTAAAAAACCTGTCCAAATGATCGAGGTGATTTACTGCTAAGAAAATGAGAAGCTGGTGCCAGTCAGTTGTGTATCGTGTACGAAACACCCCTTTAGCCGTCACTTTCCACACCTCTAAAGTAAACGTACATGCAAAAAATAGATGCGACCTGGTTTCGAGACTCTGTTGACAAAGAACACATGTCCCTGTAGCTCCAATGTTCCACCGCAACATTCGATCCCCTGTCGCCAACTTATCGTTAACTGCTAACAAGGTACAAAAGGTATACTTTAGAGTAGCATGAGGAAACCAAATCGCTCGGTACCAGGAAACCTCTGCAAAAGTGCGACGAATATGATTCCAAGTTGCTGCCGTAGAAAATTCCGCTTTGAAGTTACCCGCCTTCCCTTTCCACAGAAACAAATCAGCCTCCTCTGTTCTGCATTGGTACTGCGAGCGTAAAACGTACTCAATGGAGAGGAGCTGTGGGAGACGAGGTCTACGCCTACGCCTAGCAGACCATGCCTCCGCTACTGTCAGTGTGCGCCCAATCCCCAAGTCTACAGCTCCCCTAGCTCCTGCCAGATCTACTAACGGGCCTAATGACGATCAAGTATCAAACCAAAAAGAGGTCAGCTGCCCATTTCCCACCTCCACCTTACACAGCGTAGTAGCCACCTCTCTATATTTCAGGATCTTTCGCCATATCCAAGAACCCACTCCTGAGTTTTCTTTCACCGACCACAACGATCTCCCCTTCAATAAATAAGGATCCACCCATTGTACCCATAAGGAGTTTCTGCGAGAGAGTATCCGCCAAACCAACTTAAGACAACACACATCATTTGCCTCCTTCAAACTCCGCAGACCAAGTCCTCCCTCCTGCCGTGGCTTACACACAACATCCCACTGCATCTTAGCTTTTTTTAGGATTTAAATCAGCCCCAGACCACAAAAAAGCAGAGCACAGTTTTTCCACCTCCCGAACACAAGCTCGGGGTAGTCGAAAGGCACTTAACCAGAAGTTGCAAACACTCCATAAAACTGAGTTAACCAAATTAAAACGGCCTGCAAAGGAAAGATATCTAGACGTCCAAGAACCAATACGCGTGCGTATCTGTTCAAGCAGAAGGGTGTAATCAGCGGTAGATACCTAAGTATCTAACAGGTAGCGCTCCCACCACAAAGGCAAACTGATTCTCTATCAACTGACGGTCCTCAACAGTCACTCCCGCGAGATATACTGTTGATTTTTCCATACTGATCATGAGACCCGACATCTTAGCAAATTGATTGAAAATGGACACAATCCCCTCAATGGATCGTGGCTTCCCATCAGATAGTACCATTAAATCATCAGCAAAGCTTAAGTGTGTCAAATTAAGAGCTTGACACCTTGGATGGTAACCAAATCGGCCTGCACCAGCAGCAGAATCTAATAGCTTTGATAGGACATCCATACAAACAACATATATATGGGGGGATAGAGAACAGCCTTGTCGTATTTCCCTGCTAGCTCACCATTGACTTGAACAGAGAAAGATGCAGTCGTGATACATAGTTTGATCCAGTGAATAAACTCCGGCAGCAACTGTAAAGCTAAGAGGACATTCAAGAGGAAAGGCCATTGAACCGAGTCAAAAGCTTTGGAAATATCAATCTTTATCGCACAACGCTCAGAGATTGACTCCTTATGGTAGTTCTTAACCAATTCTGTTGCTAACAACACGTTTTTAATCAACAATCGGTCTTTAACAAAAGCTGATTGATTTCCTGCAATGAAACTAGGCAACACCTCCTTCAACCGATTCGCAAAGATTTTTGAAATAACCTTGTATAGAACATTGCAACTAGAAATAGGTCTGTAATCTCGCATTTTCATTGCCTCCAGTTTCTTTGGTATAAGAGCTAAGATAGTAGAATTTATCCCTTTTGGTAGAAATTCTTTAACAAAAAAAAGATTGAACTGACAGAGAGAATTCTTTACCAATGATATCCCATGTCGTCTTGTAGAACTCAGAAGTGAAACCGTCCGGACCGGGAGACTTATCATTAGGCATAGCAAATAGTACCTTTTTAATCTCCTCAGTGGTGACAGGTGCAATCAGTCGAGCTTGCTCGACTGTATTACAACGATACGATAAAATTTCTTGGAGCATAGCGACCTCAGCCCCCTCAAAGTCTATAGGAATCAACTGCAGAAGTATCTCTCAGCCTCTAGCTTGACATCCTCTCCCTTGACAACCAGACCATTCGGACAGGTTATTTCGCTCATAGTGTTCACTGCCTTCCTTGTCGCAGTAGCCCTATGAAACGCTTTGTTATTTTTATCTCCAACTTGCAACCAATGTAGCTTGGACCGCTGCTTAAGAAACTTTTCTTCGAGGGAGGCAACGTGATCCCACCGTAGATAAGCATCATTCTCCTCCTCAATTGTCAAAGCAGTTGGATTAGACAAATTTTCTGTCTGCTTCTCACAAAGCACCTCAAACGCAGCTTAAGTTCTTTTCTCCAAATTACTAAGTCGATCCTTCGCCAACCGCCTAACCAATGGCTTCAACCCCTACAATTGTTTGTGGAAACAAAACAGTGTCGAGGTAGATAAGAACAGAGAAGGTGTGGTCTTCTAATAAGAATTGATCAACTGCCGGAACTCATCCATTTCCGTGAGAACATTAGCAAATTTGAACGGCCTACGTTTCCTGATAGGATCACCCGTCTACAAGTGCAAGCGACTACGCAAATGATCCGAACAACCCCCTGCTTCAAACACATTATAAGCCTGTGGAAATCGTTGCAACCAAACATCATTGGTCAGAACCCGGTCCAACTTCTTCATTATAGGATCCTCATCCTGTTTGTTCCACCAAATGAACAACGGACCATTGGAGGCAAGGTCTGTAAGAGAACAATAGCCCACAGCCGCTTGAAAATCCCTCATACCACTCGTTACCATGGGATGATTATCCACCCGAGAATGTTCTGACATGTCCAGAGTTTCATTAAAATCCTCCATAAGTATCCACGGTTTAGAACTAATAATAGGTGAGTCAGCGTGGTCCTTCAACTCCTCCCATAGAACCTTGCGTTGCTCCCCAGTATTCAGAGCTTACACGAAAGAACAAAAAAATTCGTCCTGTTGGTCCTCCAACTTAACCGAACAAGTGATCAATTGTTCACTTTTGTAGAAAGGAGTCATCCTAACCTTATTACTCCAAACTATCCAGATACGACCTCTACCATTGAATTCATAATTCGTCAACACTGACCAATCCTTAAAAACTTTATCTCCAATATGTTTTGCATTTTTCTCTCTAATACGAGTCTCTAACAAACAACCAAATTGAAAAGCACTCTCCCTTAACCACGTCTACATCACCGAATGTTTAGATGTTTTATTGAAACCCCGAACATTCCAGAAGAACCCTGACATTAGAAGGTTTTTTGGGAAGGCTTCCTACTCTGCTCCCTAGAGTATACTCTAGCAGACTTATTAAAAGCTGTTGAAACCATTTTATGTGCTGATTTAGACTCACGAGGCAGAGAAGGACGAACTGTCACTGCCTCCCCCCCCCTCGATCCTTCTCCTTTCCTCCATTCCTTTCAAGATCCGGATTCTCTTTAGTTACCACTGCAGGGCCCTGAACCTGCTTAACCAACGGGATCAAGACATTCTCCTCCTTTTCTGGCTCCTCCGCAACCTCTTCCTCTTCACCGAGTACCGAGTAGGTGTTCGACAGGAGGGTACCCTCCCTCTGCTTAAGTCCCTCTGAAACCTTCCCCGGACTGCGAACGGTTTTTGAAGGGGTGATCCAAACCTTCTCCGAAACCACTGGCTTCGGAACACCTGATATGTTGTCTTTTGCGGACAGTGAGTCTACACTTGTAGTCATTACGGGAGCCTTTTTGCCAGCCCCAACCACCGGGACAGACCCCAGAGGAGCGTCGTCCACGGTAGTAGGAGGCAGAGGAGGCAGACCGGTCTCATCAACAACTACCGTACTTGTAGAAGGTGGCGACAAGAGGCAACTTTCAGTACGATGCCCCCACTTGTGACAACTGGTACAACGTGGTGGCAACCACAGATAACTGTATTGAATGGTAGTTTCGATTTCACCATCTTCCTCTCCCCCATATACAAACTCTCGCGGCAAAGCTTTTGTCAAGTCTGCTTCAACCAACATATGTGCTTCATCAAAACTGACACAATCCTCTGTTTTTTTATGGAAACGGATTGGCTTACCCACTGCACTGAATAGGTATTCCAACCCCTTAACCGTGAACATAGACGTAGGAACATGGCGCAAAATAACCCATAGAGGAATGGACTTCATCGCCGGTTGCGAGTCCTCTGCATACGGCGACCACTTGGACACAATCATGGGAATATCCATGATGTTCCACATCCCTCGCTGTAAAACCCTACGTGGCATAATATCATTCCGGATCCTGAACTTCACCGTGTTGTCATTAACTGCAGTGACGTCGATCAAGGTAGACTTATCACCCAACCGCCAAATCTTATTAACGATCTTGTGGATCTTCCCCACATGTGGAGCTTTCTGATGCAGGAATTTACCAATGATAAAGTCTTCCCACAAAGGCTTAGCTCCCGTGAGAATATCCTTAGGAACCACCACTTTCTCTTTTCCATCAACCTCAACCATTTTAAAACTCTGATGAGTAAAAACATGTTTCTTCGCCACCTTAAGCCAGTTACGATTCCTCGTTAGGTCTCCCGCACCCTTCACCGTAGAAGAGTCCTCTTGACTCAAAAGCAGAGCTTGGGTATCCTTCACCACCTCTTGCAACCCTTTATCCATCCCTAGAGACGCTTCTCCTCCCAGAGAAGCCTCCGGTGGCTCCATACGTGTCCTCAAAGCGAGAAAACCCTAGTCGCCAAAATTGCCTCTAATCTATTTAAGGGAACTCCGGTCTCTATTCTTTAATATTCCATCAAAATGATAAAAAAAAAAATAAAATAAAAAAAATAAAAAAAATAAAAAAAATCGACTTAGTCATCTTCCCATCTTCTTCTTCAATTTTCCAACAGTCTTGCCATGCCACTTGTTCCACCTTCGGAGAAGTGTCACCCACTTGCTAGTCTCTCTAACTCCTCTACTATCTCTTGGACTTGACTCATAATCTTCAAAATAGAACTGCTCTTCCCCATCAGCCATCTCCACATCTCCAACTTGGTCTTCTCTCATTTAGGCTGTACCATCAAATAGCAACTCAGCAGCTGGCCAAATGTCAATGTTAAGCCCTTCTCTTATGGTGGTAAGGGCTTGATTAGGTAGAACAAGCTGAGTCTTCCCCACTATTGGATGCTCAAAGTTGAAAAGGTGCTTCCCATGGTGCTTCTCCTTGGCTAGAATGAGAGTAGAGGTGAGGTATGGAAAATCAATCCACCTTAGCTTGGTTTTCTCACCTTGAAGTGGTACATTGGCAGCTACAAGGATTGGAGTGATGATGCCTCCAATGGTTAGAACTCCAATGAGCCTCTCTTGTGTAGCTTGCTCACCCAACTTCTATACTAATTCAATTGGTCAATGAGGACCATAGCAAGGCTTGTTGGCACACTATTCCCAAGAATGATGGTCCCATCTGTTGCTGTAGTGATGATGCTATATAGAGCTATGTCTATCATCTTGAGCTCTCCCTCATTCAAGTTTCCAGTTTCCTTCCTAGCAAAGAGAGTGTTTGTCAAGGCCTTGTGGAAGTACCTTAGGACTAGGCTTCTAATCTTGGAACTCTTGCTGTTGGAGGAGGAATATGGCCTAGCTTCTCCAATGGTTTGCCATACTGATTGAAGTTCTTCTTTTGGAATGACAATGTTCTCATCAGTCCCCATCTCAAACCCAAAAAGTTCAGCAATCTTCACCATAGATAGCTCATAATTTATGCCTTTGATGGAGAAGGTGATGTAGCTTGGCCCTCTTGGTCTTCATAATCATAAATTTAAAGAGATGCTAAGAACTCACAGCTCAACTCTTTGTAACCCTCCATGTGCATCCCCATGAACTCGGTTTAGTTGCACTTGTCAAAGAGAATCTCCACATCCTCAGCTATACCAAGCTTCTCCATGGTCTCATTGTGTGGATATCTTGTCCCTTGGAACTTCATGCTCATGAACACATCATAAAGCTGGGTTGTGGTCAGCCTTCCAGATTCTTCTTCTTCTTCTTCCTCATCTCCCTCTTCATTAACCTCTTCTTGCTGTGGCAACTCAGCTGCTGGCCTACAAGAGTTCTCTCTGGATCTTCCTCAACAGGTTGATGTTTCTTCATCACACCCCACTCGACCGCCTAATTGATATGGCACTTGGTCGTTTGTTTGCTCGAGTGGGTGATCGAGTGCTTTAACCAACTTCTCTTCTTGTTGAATTGCTTCTATGCTCAGAGAAGTCGAATACTAGCTCACCTTCACTCTCAGTCATGACCCAATCTTCCTCCTCTGGCAGGTTCTGTTGTGCTCTCCTGCTCGACGATCTACTCGACCGACCGCTCGGATGAGTGCATGGTCGAGTGCGTGATCGAGTGCTCTCTCCGGTTTCTCTTGGAACATATTGGACCTTTTGAAATTCAGGAAAGTTTGCAGCTACAAAATCAGTAGCTTCTCGGCGAGCAGCATCTTGCTGTGGTGTTGTCTTGGATTTGGAAAACATTTCAAAAGAAAACTGAAAGGAATAGACTCAAAGCTCAAAGTTAATAGGTTAGTAACCCAAAAACCAAAAGAACTAAGCTTGAGCAAGAAAATGAATCTTGAGAGAGATTTTCTAGCTAGATTTTGAGTGTTTAAGCAAATGGGAGAGTGTGAGGAGCTTAGAATCGAGTTTACCTCTATATAAAGAGGCTAAGGGGAATAAGAGACAAGAGTGCAACGTCCATACCATTCAAAATTTGAATGGGAATCTTTGACTCACTTTTGCTGCCACTCGACCCCACCACTCGACCACGTGGGTCGAGTGCTTGACCAAAATTAAAATTTCAAACGCATCTCTCCCTCCACTCGATCGTGCAAGAGAAACTTGAACCAAGTGGGTTTGGGCCTTGGCAGTGCTCGATCGAGTACCTCTTGTGGGCTGGTCGAGTGGACTTTAAAACCCATTTCTACAAGTCCAGTTCTTCTCAAACCCATCCATACTCCCTTATAAGGCCTGCCCAACACAAACATAAAAGAAAAAAATCAAAACTACAAGGAAATTTAAACTTATGTACAAGGATACCTTAGAGACTTCCTCACTAGTGAGCTTGTTTAAAGCCTCTAAGCTTGACTTTTGGTGCCGTTTCAGGCTTGGTTTAGAGACCGAGCACATGGACGAGCTGACCGAGCCGCCTCTCTATTTTGTCTTCTAGCCATTTTATAGCTTCTCTTCCCTCCTATATAAACCCAATGTAATCTATGGCTGAAAAAGAAGCCACTTTTAGAGAGAAAATATCTGAAAAACCTAGTTTTTACCCTTTTGAGAATTTTTACTTTTTGCTTATATCATTAGCCACCTTTTTGTATTTTTCTCTAGATTTTTGATACTTGTAAGTTCCATAACTTTCAAAGTATTAAGAATTTGAGTTTGCTTATTTATTCAATATTGTAGATCTTTGTCTTATCTTTTTAATGATGCAAGTTTCATTAATTTATGGGTTTATGATTTTGTTCATCATGTTTAGTGAATCTGAGTAGTGTGTTAGAATCTTAGGGATGAATTAGGCTGGATAAGAGTTATGGTTGTCTAGATTGATCAAGCTTGATTGTTTATAGCCTCAATCATTAGTCCAGCCCATGAATCCCTCCTTAAGTCCTTCCTTGTTTATTGATTTTACAGTCTTAATCCTGTTGCTTGATTGTAGTTTGATTCGTCTTTGCATTACTCTGTTTTTATTGCATTGCTCTGTTCCAGCGTTTAGTCCAGCTCGACCACTCACTCGACCTACACTCGGTCGAGTGCTTGCTCGAGTTCATCCCCAGAACTCTTGTTCATGCTTTGTGATTGTTTTGTTCATTACTTGTCTTGCATTAGTTCATTAGCATAGTTTCTACTTCTGTTGGTTGCATCATTACTGTCATAATCATCCTGTTTCATTTGCATTTAGTTCTTAGTTCATATAGTTTACTTTCTGCACTTTACATTTTCATCATAGGATTGTTAGTGACCAACATCCTTTACATCTGGCTTAAATTAGATCTTTATGCATATCTTGACTGTTCACAAACACTCAGATTGGATTGACACCTCTTATACTGCAACTGCATAAGGGGAATTGAAACACTTTACCATCCATCCATTCATCATCATACATTCATCCATCTTTCACCACCCATACAAATACTTGTTTCAATTTGGCGCTGTTGCCTATTTGAGTGTGTTTTTGTGACAATTAGGATCAATAAAAGTCTAAGATTAAGTTCATTTATCAACTTGTTCACTACTGATCTTGTTTCTTCTTCTGCTTGTTTGTGATTGAGTTTTAGGTACCAGCTCGACCATCAACTCGACCGAGTGTGTGCTCGAGCACCTGATCGAGTCAGAAGCCGGATACAAATAGACATCAGTTCCTAGTCGACTCGACCACCCACTCGAGCCTGCGCTCGACCAAGTGCCTGTCCGAGTCTGTCCTCGACTCTGTTGATGCAAACAAGGTCCAAGGGTCCTCACAATCTTCAGAGACTCCTTGATCACATCAGAAAACCACCAAGGGACCTGAGACAGCAAAAAACAAAGATCTATCAGGAACAAGAACAACAAGTGCTAATGGAGCATCAAGATCAACAAGCTCCAAGAGCAAGAAACATTGGTGCTGGAGATGCACCAAAAACACATAACCAGAGAGCTGGTATTGTGCCTCCTACTATTGCCAACAAGTTCCATGGGTTGCCAATGGAAGATCCCCTGGACCACCTTGATGAATTTGATAGGATACGTGGTCTCACTAAGATCAATGGAGTCAGTGAGGATGGCTTCAAGTTAAGGCTATTTCCATTCTCACTTGGAGATAAGGCTCACCTTTGGGAGAAGACTCTTCCTACTGGAGCAATAACCACATGGGATGCTTGCAAGAAAGCTTTCTTGGCCAAATTCTTTTCCAATGCTAGAACTGCTAGATTGAGAAATGAAATCTCTGGGTTTGCTCAAAGGAATAATGAGAGTTTTTGTGAAGCTTGGGAAAGGTTTAAAGGATTCCAGACTCATTGTCCTCACCATGGCTTCAGCAAGGAGTCCCTTTTAAGCACTTTGTATAGAGGAGTGCTTCCCAAGATCAGAATGCTTCTTGACACAGCCTCAAATGGAAACTTCCTCAACAAAAATGTTGAAGAAGGCTGAGAGTTGGTTGAAAATCTTGCTCAATCAGATGGCAACTATATTAAGGACTATGACAGAACCATAAGGTCATCATCAACTGATCCAGAGGACAAGTACAAGAGGGATTTGAAGATGGTCAATGAGAAGCTTGACAAGATCCTTCTTAGCCAACATAAGTCTATTCACTTCATTGGTGAGGAAGAGGCTCCAGTTAAAGAAGGGGAGACTGAGTTTGCTGAGTTGTGCTACATGCTAAACCAGGGAGGATTCAAAGGCTACAACAAAGGAGGTTTCAAAAACAACAATCTCTCTTATAGGAGTACCAATGTGGCCAACCCTCAAGACCAAGTTTATCCACCTCAACAGCCTCCACAGCAACAAAACTACATCCCTAAACAACAACATCAAATGTTCCAGCCTCCATTGTGTCCCCCACCAGGGTTTCAGACTAACCAAGGCAAAGAACAAGACATAAGGGCAATGATGCAACAGTTGTTGATTGGGCAAACACAAGGAAAGATTGAAGCAACAAACAGATTTGCTGAGTTGAACAGGAGGATATCAGATGTTTACAGTGAACTCCATGCCAAGTTTGACACACTTACTTCCAGGATTGTGACTATGGAGAATCAACTAGCTAATGCCCCAAATAACAAAGGCAAGACCATTATGCAATCTATACAATCTGCTCATGCTATCAATCTACGCAGTGGAAGGGTTCTACCAACAAGAGAGGGAGCTTTACCAGACACTGAGGACAGTGGTGATCAAGAAGGGGAGAGTTTTCAACAAGAAGAAAATCAAAATGAAAACGCTATCGAACTCGACCCAAAACTCGACCCAACACTCGACCACACACTCGACCGAGTGTGTGATCGAGCACCCGATCGAGCAGCCTCTCAAGAAAAAACTAAGCCAGTTGCCTCTAAAGAAAAAGAAGTCCGGTTCATTCCTCCTCCTTACAAGCCTCCACTACCTTTCCCAGGAAGATTTAAGAAGCAGATGGTTGAAAAATACAAGGCATTGTTTGACAAACAAGTTAGAGAGATTGAGCTTAGAATGCCTCTAATAGATGCATTTGTGATGATTCCTCCTTACCAGAAATTCTTGAAAGATACTGTGATGGAAATGATCAAAGAAGTTCAAGGGATGGTGATTCTTAGCCAAGAGTGCAGTGCCATCATCACAAAGCAAGTGAATCCTCAAAAGCTAAGGGATCCTGGTTCCTTTACTCTACCTTGCTCTATAGGCACTATAACTTTCAACAGATGCCTATGTGATTTGGGAGCCTCAGTAAGCCTAATGCCTCTATCAGTTGCTAAGCGCCTAGGGTTTACAAGATATAAGCCATGCAATATATCCTTGATCTTGGCTGATAGATCAATAAGATTATCACATGGTGTTTTGGAGGATCTACCAGTTAGAGTTGGAGAATTAGAAGTCCAAACAGACTTTGTGGTCTTGGAAATGGATGAAGAACCAAAGGATCATTTGATACTAGGGAGACCTTTCCTAGCTACAGTAGGAGCAATAATTGATGTGAGACAAGGGAAGATTGATCTTAACTTGGGAGAGGACTTCAAAATGACAATTGACATTGTGGAGGCTATGAAGAAACCAACCATTGGAGGGCAAGTCTTTTGGACTGAAGAAATGGACAAACTATCAGAGGAATTGATGGAAGAACTAGCAGAACAAGATCACCTTAGAACTGTTTTAACCAAGAGTGGGGAGGAAGGATTCATTCATCAAGAAACCAAAGCTTATGAGAAGATATTGGACTCCAGTAGAGAATCAGACCACCCAAAGGTTTTTGAGGGATTACCAGCACAAAGAGAGGAAGTCTGGTCAGTTCAATTAGCAACTTTGGATAGCTCGACCATCAGCTCGACCACCCACTTGACCGAGCACCAAAGCCACTCGACCGAGTGCAACGCTGAGTCCTACACAAATGATTGGTCCGAACTAAAGGCACCAAAAGTAGAGCTCAAACCTCTCCCATCTGGGCTAAGGTACGTTTTTCTAGGTAAGAACTCTACTTATCCTGTGATAGTAAATGCTAAGTTGAGTGAAAATGAACTTGATTTACTAGTTGTAGAGCTAAGGAAGTATAGGAAAGCATTGGTTATACTTTGGATGCATTCAAGGCCTTCACCTAGTCTTTGCATGCATAGAATCCATCTTGAAAATGAATCCTACTCTAGTATTGAACCTCAAAGAAGGTTAAACCCCAACTTAAAAGAAGTAGTTAAAAAGGAGATCCTTAAGTTGCTTGATGCTGGTGTAATCTATCCTATCTCTGATAGTACTTGGGTTTCACCAGTTCATTGTGTCCCAAAAAAGGGAGGAATAACTGTGGTAAAGAATGATCAGAATTAATTAATTCCCACTAGAACCATCACAGGACATAGAATTTGCATTGATTATAGAAAGCTTAATTCAGCTACTAGGAAAGATCATTTTCCTCTTCCTTTCATTGATCAAATGCTGGAAAGATTAGCTAATCACACTCACTACTGTTTCTTGGATGGATATTCTGGATTTTCCAAATTCCTATTCATCCCAATGATCAAGAGAAGACAACATTCACATGTCCATATGGTACTTTTGCTTATAGAAGGATGCCATTTGGATTATGTAATGTTCCAACAACTTTTCAAAGATGCATGATGTCTATCTTCTCTGATCTCATTGAGGATGTTGTGGAAGTTTTTATGGATGATTTCTCTGTCTATGGAGACTCCTTTCCTTCTTGTCTTGCTAATTTATGCAGGGTTTTAAAGAGATGTGAGGAGACAAATCTTGTTTTGAACTGGGAAAAGTGTCACTTCATGGGTGAAGAAGGGATAGTTCTTGGTCATAAGATTTCAGAAAAGGGGATTGAGGTTGATAAGGCAAATATTGAAGTCATGGTTCAACTCCAACCACCAAAAACAGTCAAGGACATAAGAAGCTTTCTTGGGCATGCTGGGTTTTATAGGAGATTCATCAAGGATTTCTCAAAGATAGCTAGGCCATTGACAAGGTTGCTATGTAAGGAGACTGAGTTCAACTTTAATGAAGATTGCTTGAAGGCTTTCAAGGAGATCAAAGCTGCTTTGATTTCAGCTCCAATAGTCCAAGCTCCAAACTGGGATCTTCCATTTGAGATTATGTGTGATGCTTCAGACTTTGCAGTAGGAGCAGTCCTACGTCAGAAAAAAGATAAGAAGCTGCATGTGATTCACTATGCAAGTAGAACCTTGGATGAAACACAAGGAAGATTCAACAACAGAGAAATAGCTCTTATAGTCAATGCACATTCTATGTCCTGTGATGGTTCTAGTGGGAATTAATTCATCCTGATCATTCTTTACCACAGTTATTCCTCCCTTTTTTGGGACACAATGAACTGGTGAAACCCAAGTACTATCAGAGATAGGATAGATTACACCAGCATCAAGCAACTTAAGGATCTCCTTTTTAACTACTTCTTTTAAGTTGGGGTTTAACCTTCTTTGAGGTTCAATACTAGAGTAGGATTCATTTTCAAGATGGATTCTATGCATGCAAAGACTAGGTGAAAGGCCTTGAATGTCATCCAAAGCATAACCAATTGCTTTCCTATACTTCCTTAGCTCTACAACTAGCAAATCAAGTTCATTTTCACTCAACTTAGCATTTACTATCACAGGATAGGTAGAGTTCTTACCTAGAAAAACTTACCTTAGCCCAGATGGGAGAGGTTTGAGCTCTACTTTTGGTGCCTTTAGTTTGGACCAATCATTTGTGTAGGACTCAGCGTTGCACTCGGTCGAGTAGCTTTGGTGCTCGGTCGAGTGGGTGGTCGAGCTATCCAAAGTTGTTAATTGAACTGACTAGACTTCCTCTCTTTGTGCTGGTAATCCCTCAAAAACCTCTAGGTGGTCTGATTCTCTATTGGAGTCCAATATCTTCTCATAAGCTTTGGTTTCTTGATGAATGAATCCTTCCTCCCCACTCTTGGTTAAAACACTTCTAAGGTGATCTTGTTCTGCTAGTTCTTCCATCAATTCCTCTGATAGTTTGTCCATCTCTTCAGTCCAAAAGACTTGCCCTCCAATGGTTGGTTTCTTCATAGCCTCCACAATGTCAAATGTCATTTTGAAGTCCTCTCCCAAGTTAAGATCAATCTTCCCTTGTCTCACATAAATTATTGCTCCTGCTGTAGCTAGGAAAGGTCTCCCTAGTATCAAAGGATCCTTTGGTTCTTCATCCATTTCCAAGACCACAAAGTCTGTTGGGACTTCTACTTCTCCAACTCTAATTGGTAGATCCTCCAAAACACCATGTGGTAATCTTATTGATCTATCTGCCAAGATCAAGGATATATTGCATGGCTTATATCTTGTAAACCTTAGGCGCTTAGCAACTGATAGAGGCATTAGGCTTACTGAGGCTCCCAAATCACATAGGCATCTGTTGAAAGTTATAGGGCCTATAGAGCAAGGTAGAGTAAAGGAACCAGGATCCCTTAGCTTTTGAGGATTCACTTGCTTTGTGATGATGGCACTACACTCTTGGCTAAGAATCACCATCCCTTGAACTTCTTTGATCCTTTCCATCACAGCATCTTTCAAGAATTTCTGGTAAGGAGGAATCATTACAACTGCATCTATTAGAGGTATTCTAAGCTCAATCTCTCTAACTTGTTTGTCAAACAATGCCTTGTATTTTTCAACCATCTGCTTCTTAAATCTTCCTGGGAAAGGTAGTGGAGGCTTGTAAGGAGGAGGAATGAACCGGACTTCTTTTTCTTTGGAGGCAACTGGTTTAGTTTTTTCTTGAGAGGCTGCTCGATCGGGTGCTCGATCACAAACTCGGTCGAGTGTGTGGTCGAGTGGTGGGTCAAGTTAGATGGCGTTTTCATTTTGAGTTTCTTCTTGTTGAATACTCTCCCCTTCTTGATCACCACTGTCCTCAATGTCTGGTAAAGCTCCCTCTCTTGTTGGTAGAATCTTTCCACTGCGTAGATTGATAGCATGAGCAGATTCTATAGAGTGCATAATGGCCTTGCTTTTGTTATTTGGGGCATTAGCTAGTTGATTCTCCATAGTCACAATCCTGGAAGTAAGTGTGTCAAACTTGGCATGGAGTTCACTGTAAACATCTGATATCCTCCTGTTCAACTCAGCAAATCTGTTTGTTGCCTCAATCTTTCCTTGTGTTTGCCCAATCAACAACTGTTGCATCATTGCCCTTAAGTCTTGTTCTTGGCCTTGGTTAGTCTGAAACCCTGGTGGGGGACACAATGGAGGCTGGAACACTTGATGTTGTTGTTTGGGGATGTAGTTTTGTTGCTGTGGAAGCTGTTGAGGTGGATAGACTTGGTCTTGAGGGTTGGCCACATTGGTACTCCTATAAGAGAGATTGTTGTTCTTGAAACCTCCTTGGTTGTAGCCTTTGAATCCTCCCTGGTTTTGCATGTAGCACAACTCAGCAAACTCAGTCTCCCCTTCTTTAACTGGAGCCTCTTCCTCACCAATGAAGTGAATAGTCTTTTGTTGGCTAAGAAGGATCTTGTCAAGCTTCTCATTGACCATCTTCAAACCCCTCTTGTACTTGTCCTCTTGATCAGTTGATGATGACCTTATGGTTCTGTCATAGTCCTCATTATAGTTGCCATCTGATTGAGCAAGATTTTCAACCAACTCCCAGCCTTCTTCAACATTTTTGTTGAGGAAGTTTCCATTTGAGGCTGTGTCAAGAAGCATTCTGATCTTGGGAAGCACTCCTCTATACAAAGTACTTAAAAGGGACTCATTGCTGAAGCCTTGGTGAGGACACTGAGTCTGGAATCCTTTAAACCTTTCCCAAGCTTCACAAAAACTCTCATTATTCCTTTGAGCAAACCCAAAAATTTCATTTCTCAATCTAGCAGTTCTAGCATTGGAAAATAATTTGGCCAAGAAAGCTTTCTTGCAAGCATCCCATGTGGTAAGGTGTTTCAATTCCCCGTATGCAGTTGCAGTATAAGAGGTGTCAATCCAATCTGAGTGTTTGTGAACAGTCAAGATATGCATAAAGATCTAATTTAAGCCAGATGTAAAGGGTGTGTGTCACTAACAATCCTATGATGAAAATGTAAAGTCCAGAAAGTAAACTATAAGAACTAAAAACTAAATGCAAATGAAACAGGATGATTATGACAGTAATGATGCAACCAACAGAAGTATAAAAACTATGCTAATGAACTAATGCAAGACAAGTAATGAACAAGATACTAAATAAATGCAACCGAAATGCAAATAGAATGAAACAAGACAATCACAAAGCATAAACAAGAGTTCTGGGGATGAACTCGAGCAAGCACTCGACCGAGTGTAGGTCGAGTGAGTGGTCGAGCTGGACTAAACGCAAAAACAGAGCAATGCAATAAAAACAGAGTAATGCAAAGACGAATCAAACTACAATCAAGCAACAGGATTAAGACTGTAAAATCAATAAACAAGGAAGGACTTGAGGAGGGATTCATGGGCTGGACTAATGATTGAGGCTATCTAACTTAATCAACAAATCTCAAACAACATGAGCTAATCTCTAGACATATGTATATAAGACAAGCTTCTCCCACTCTCATGGTCAAGAAACAATCAAACCTATGCATTTCTAGACTTGCTCTCACATAGTAAAGAATCTACACAAGCAGACAGTAAGAAATATGTCTCATACCAAACAAAACCTCTAATCTCTTAGCAAGCAAGATGGTAAGCTCTAGATCTAGCCTTATCTATGCCTCTTAAACATTGGTGTGATGCTAAGATGCTTGAAATCATATCCTACCCTCTCAGATATAGGATCAGCCTTAAGAACATCTACCCTAGAAGAGATCTACAACAACCAAGCTTGATCAAGCCAAACAAACCTCATTCACAGCCCAGCCTAACCCATCCTCAAGATCCTAAGCCACTACTCACAAGAACACATGATGAACATCAAAATCATAAACCCAGAAAGTATTGAAACTTGCATCATTAGAAAGATGAAACAAAGATCTACAATATTGAAAAAGAAATGAAACTTGAATTCTCAATATTAAGAAAGTTATGAAACTAACAATATTGAAGAATTTAGTCTTTTTCAAGTACAAGATCTAGGAAATAAAAAAGGCAAAAAGAATAAATCCCAAAAAGAGTAAAATACTAGGTTTAGAGAATATCTAAAAAGCTGGATACTTTTGTGGCTGCAGGTACAAGGCTTTATATAGGAGGGGAGTGGAAGCCCTAAAAATACTAAAAGACAAAATAGTCAACGGCTCGGTCAACTTGACATGTGCTCGGTCGAGTGGCAGGTCGAGCTGGCTTCTCTCGTGTGTTCTCCACTCGGTCGAGTCCTCCTCAGCACACGGTCGAGTGTCTGGTCGAGTGTGCGGTCGAGTTGGACTCCTGACCTTGTTATTTCAGCATTAACTCTCTTGCTTTCCCTTCATGATTGCTTCACTTCTTCCTCAGCATTGCTTCCATGCTCCTTGAGCTTCAAAATCACCTGTTTATGCATGAAAAGATGCAAATGCAATGCAACTAAACTCTAATGCATGATTAGTCCTAAAGCTATGCAATAATGGTAAAAATGGATAGCAAAAGATGCAAAAGATGTGAATATACTAAGGGAAAACATGGTAAAATATATGAACATCATCATTCATCATCACTATCATCATTTTTCACCACACTAAAGATATGTTTCAGCCCAACGTTCTACATCTTTCTCGATTTGTTTCATTTATTCCTCACTTATATTGCTCTCCTGCGTAGAAGGTGTTTGCACTAATACAAACATAAAAAAAACATTATATTTCATTTTCAAAGGGGTAAATCATCTATAATAAAGAATTCAACAACTTACAACTGCTCATTTCCAAGTTGGTGTCTTCGGGTTGAGTGGGAGCTTCTTGTTGGCTCGTGTCTTCTGGTTGAGTGGGAGTTTCTTGTTGGCTCGTGTCTGCTGGTTGAGTGCGATCTTCTTGTTGGCTTTTGTCTACGTCAGTATCTGAAAGATTAACACACTCTTCGTCATCCGATATAATAATTTACGCTTCTTGTTGGCTTGAGTCTACATCATTAGAACTGTTATGCTTCTTATCCTGCATAAATAATTATTTTCTCATTAACCATATGTACATTATTTTCAAATATGTTTTTTAAAACCCTTGTAAACCCTTTTCAAACTTTTTAAAACTCTTGTAAAACCTTTTAAAACCCTTGTAAAACCTTTTAAAACCTTTTAAAATCCTTGTTAACCCTTTTAAATTTTTTTAAAAACCTTGTAAATGATTAGTTGATCATATTCAAGTAACACATACCTTGTCATTGTTCATATCCTCACCTTGTGTATCATTTACATTAGTATCATGGGTATTTTCCTCAGCAACCTACAAATACCATAGATATATAATGTTACACATAGAGCTTCAAGGTTCTTTTAAATTAACTGTAAAATCTTTTAAAACTATTTAAAACACTAGTAAAACCTTTGAAAACGATTTATATGACTTGTTAAAGCTCTTTAAAACACTTTTAAAACGATTTAAAGATTTTTGTTTCATGGTTTTAAATGGAATTACGTTTTTTTTTTTTTTTCACTTACAAATTCACTTGGAGTTGTTGGTTTTTCCTTGTCTTCAAAATCAATGGCTGGTACTTCCTCTTCTTCAAATCCTGTAGCAGATGCTGGTACTTCTTCCTCTTGAAAAGCAGTGGCAGAGGCTGGTACTTCCTCTTCTTGAAAAGCAGTGGCAGATACTGGTACTCCCTCTTCTTCAAATCCAGTGGGAGATGCTGGGAATTCTTCTTCTTGAAAAGCAGTGGCAGAGGCTGGTACTTCCTCTTATTGAAAAGCATTGGCAGAGGCTGGTACTTCGTCTTCTTTAAATGCAGTAGCAGATACTGGTACTTCCTTTTCCTAAAACACAGTGGCAGAGGCTGGTACTTCCTCTTGTTGAAAAGTAGTGGCAGAGGCTGGTATTTCGTCTTCTTCAAATGCCCTTTATTCCCACTATGGTGTTGCAGTAGCAGTAGTGATCCCTACATGATTCTCCAGTCTCACTATTCTGTTGTGAATAAGTTGACATGATTTAAAAATAATATCAATTTTTCCACTACAAGATATATATATATTTTTTTGTTATTTTGATTTTAACATTTGGACCTGTAGGTTCTCTCACAGGCTTGTTTTGACTTTGTTCTCCTTCTACAACTTTAATCCATCCTTGAATCCATTCCTCCTTAGTCATCCTATCGCCTTGGATTACAAGTTAAAAAAACTTCATCAAAATCCTTGTCTTCATCATTCGATGGCATAACCAAATGGCTATATTCATCCGGATCACTAACAATTGTTTTCACTTCAACCTTCAGAGACAAATCGATTCATATTAAATCTCAAAAGTCTATGATAGATATTGTAAAACCTTTTAAAACTCTTTTAAAACTCTTGTAATCCTCTTGTAAATCCGTTGTAAAGTCTTGTTGTAAAATCCACGAACCGAAATCCCGGTTTAGGGATGAAACAAGTATTTGTATGGGTGGTGAAAGATGGATGAATGTATGATGATGAATGGATGGATGGTAAGGTGTTTCAATTCCCCTTATGCAGTTGCAGTATAAGAGGTGTCAATCCAATCTGAGTGTTTGTGAACAGTCAAGATATGCATAAAGATCTAATTTAAGCCAGATGTAAAGGATGTTTGTCACTAAAAATCCTATGATAGATATGTAAAGTGCAGAAAGCAAACTATAAGAACTAAGAACTAAATGCAAATGAAACAGGATCATTATGACAGTAATGATGCAACCAACAGAAGTAGAAACTATGCTAATGAACTAATGCAAGACAAGTAATGAACAAGATACTAAGTAAATGCAACAGAAATGCAAATAGAATGAAACAAGACAATCACAAAGCATGAATAAGAGTTCTGGGGATGAACTCGAGAGAGCACTCGACCGAGTGTAGGTCGAGTGAGTGGTCGAGCTGGACTAAACGCAGGAACAGAGCAATGCAATAAAAACAGAGTAATGCAAAGACGAATCAAACTACAATCAAGCAACAAGATTAAGACTGTAAAATCAATAAACAAGGAAGGACTTGAGGAGGGATTCATGGGCTGGACTAATGATTGAGGCTATCTAACTTGATCAACAAATCTCAAACAACAAGAGCTAATCTCTAGACATATGTATCTAAGACAAGTTTCTCCCACTCTCATGGTCAAGAAACAATCAAACCTATGCATTTCTAGACTTGCTCTCACATAGTAAAGAAACTACACAAGCAGGCAATAAGAAATATGTCTCATACCAAACAAAACCTCTAATTTCTTAGCAAGCAAGATGGTAAGCTCTAGATCTAGCCTTATCTATGCCTCTTAAACATTGGTGTGATGCTAAGATGCTTGAAATCAGATCCTACCCTCTCAGATATAGGATCAGCATTAAGAACATCTACCCTAAAAGAGATCTACAACAATCAAGCTTGATCAAGCCAAACAAACCTCATTCACATCCCAGCCTAACCCATCCTCAAGATCCTAAGCTACTACTCACAAGAACACATGATGAACATCAAAATCATAAACCCTGAAAATATTGAAACTTGCATCATTAGAAAGATGAAACAAAGATCTACAATATTGAAAAAGAAATGAAACTTGAATTCTCAATATTAAGAAAGTTATGAAACTAACAATATTGAAGAATTTAGTCTTTTTCAAGTACAAGATCTAGGAAATAAAAAAAAGGCAAAAAAAATAAATCCCAAAAAGGGTAAATACTAGGTTTAGAGAATATCTAAAAAGCTGGCCTTTTTTGTGGCTGCAGGTACAAGGCTTTATATAGGAGGGGAGTAGAAGCCCTAAAAATACTAAAAGACAAAATAGTCAACGGCTCGGTCAACTCGACCTGTGCTCGGTCGAGTGGCAGGTCGAGCTGGCTTCTCTCGTGCATTCTCCACTCGGTCGAGTCCTCCTCAGCACACGGTCGAGTGTCTGGTCGAGTGTGCGGTCGAGTTGGACTCCGGACCTTGTTATTTCAGCCTTAACTCTCTTGCTTTCCCTTCATGATTGCTTCACTTCTTCCTCAGCATTGCTTCCATGCTCCTTAAGCTTCAAAATCACCTGTTTATGCATGAAACGATGCAAATGCAATGCAACTAAACTCTAATGCATGATTAGTCCTAAATCTATGCAATAATGGTGAAAATGGAGAGCAAAAGATGCAAAAGATGTGAATATACTAAGGGAAAATAGGGTAAAATATATGAACATCAAGGGATTGTATCGGTCGATAAATTATGTGCATCGGTCGAGGCAAGGTTGGTTTTCTGCGGACGACTCTAATTAAATGCTGCGTTTTGGGTTAGGAAAACCCTTAAGTTGTGTTTTTGTCTCATTCGACGAGTTTGGCCGTTTCTGAGAGAAATAAGAGAGAAAGGAGTTTGTTTCGGTTCTTAAGCTTTTTTGGGAGATTCTTGGAGGTTTGTGGCGTTTCCTAGTGAGATCTGAGGCTTAGAACTTTGTAGGAGCTTCCTAGGAGCGTTGTTTTGCTTGTTTAAGGTTCAGAAACTTCTTGGCAAATTTCTCTAATCTGCTTCTTAAGTGTTATGTGGCTTCTTAGATTGTAATTCGGGACATTAGGAAGCTTTCTTGGGGCTTCTGCTCAAGTTTTGTGGTTGTAGGAACAAAGATCCGGCAAGAAGCTTTGGGGGAAAACGATGTGCGGCATGTGCATCGGTCGATGGAAATGCGAGGACATCGCGTAAAACCTAGGGTTTTCGTGCTATGTCGAGCATGCGTCGGTTTATGAAGTGGGAGTGTCGGTTGATGCAAGTGTAGCTTGTATTGGTCGATGCAATCGTGTGTCTGTCGATGCTTCCTTGGTGTCAGTCGATGCAGAGTCTTCGTTTGTTATTGTTGATTGTTGATTGTTGATTGTTGGTTGATGGTTAGAGATGTCTCTATTGCTTGTGTTTATATCCTAGTAAATGGGAGGATTGCCTTACTGAGTGTTTATTAAATACTCATGCATTGCAATTTGTGTTTGTGGTGCAGGTAAAGGCAAAGTGTGATCGTGGAATCCAAGCAATGAAGAGGAGGATGTTCTAGGGACTCGATTGGATGTTGTCTGGCATTGCTAGGTTGCTAGAGTTGGGTCAGTAGAACATTGCTAGGTTGCTGGTTCTATGTTTCCTGTTGGTTAAATATTGGAGATTACTTATGCTATAATATTGGTTTTATTATTGGATATTGGTATTTGTTATTTCCGCTATTGTTTGTGAATGTGGTTAGGTGGATAGTGGGTATTGTAGTTTATGTAATATTATTATTATTTATTATTTATTTATTTAAAAAAAATGGGTCGGGTCGTTTCAGTTTGGTATTAGAGCCCTTACGGTTCTAGGTTTGGGTTCACTAGTCTTTTTGCTGTAGATGTTTAGGATTTTGCATACCTTGATTGATTATGTGAGCAAGTCAATTGTGTGTGTCATGGAGTCCTAGAACATCCTCTTCGAGTCTACTGTGTATTTCCACGGTGAGTTTATGTATTTGTGTTCCGTTTAATTGTTTGCTTAGTCTTCTGTTCATGGTAGTGCAGATGGCTAAATGTGATGCTAATTCTGGTCGTGGACGCGAACATGGTCGTGGTAGGGTCCGACGCCCAGTCGTTAGCTAGTCTGCGGACCAGAGTGTGACAGCTGAGTGTGTTGGCGAGTCGTAGGGTGTCCAGGAGGATTCAGTGAGTGTGGCCGGAGGGGGCGGTATTGGTGCTCGAGTGGCCAGTGATGCTAAGCTCCCGGGTGTGGGAGTCCTAACGGGTGGAGTCCCTGGATTTGATGTTGCGGCTTTGCTAGCATAGTTGTTGGAGCGGTTGCTGCCTGTGGCACTGGCTCAGGCTCGTGTAGTGCCATCAGTGGTGGCGGAGGAGCGGCAGCCAGTGGCTGCGGATGGGGGAGCGCATTCTTGTTATGTGTCTATGTGGATGGAGATGTGTGGCATTGAGACTGCGACGTTTTTAGGAGGTACAGATCCAACTGTTGCAGATGCGTGGAAGACGAGTGTGGAACGTAACTTCCAGACTTTGAGATGTCATGAGGAGTTTTGGGTGGACATAGGGGTCCACCATTTGATTGGTGAAGCTCAGGTGTGGTGGAGATCAGTAGCTGCTAGGAGGGTGCAGAGAGAGATGCTTGGGCTAACTTCGTGCAGGAGTTCAACAGCTAGTATTTTTCGAGAGAGGCATTGGACCAGTTGGAGGTGCAGTTTCTGCAGTTGTCTCTGGGGACACGGTCAGTGCAGGAACTGGATTTGGAGTTCAGTTGACTTTTGTGTTATGGGGGTCGGGCTATGGAGTCTGAGGAGGCTCAAATCAGGAGGTTTATGAGGGCTGTTCGTGATGACTTGAGGGTTTACCGTAGAGGACGGAGCTATGCTTCGCGTGCAGAGCTAGTTGAGCCTGCAACAGAGATTGAGGAGGATATCCCGGCACGTACAGTGGCGGTTAGTCCAGCAGTTCCGCCTAGTAAGGCTCAGCATCATGGAGGTTCTAGCAGGGGTGGCCAAGAGGAGGTGGGAGGCTATGCAGAGGACGAGTGGTGCGAGGTGCTTCGGGTGTGGGAGCAAGGATCACAAGGTTGCTAGCTGTCCCCAGAGGAGTGCTCCAATGGCAACGGCTCCTGTATGCTATCATTGTAGGGAGCTAGGGCACATCAGGCCCTTGTGTCCCAAGTTGCAGCCGGTGGTCGTGGAAGCGTTGTAGCAGGTGCAGCCGGGAGGGCACCAGGTGGCAAGGATTGAGTAGGCACCACGGGTTTACACGACGGTTGAGCCTGGTGGAACCAATGCCGGAGTGATTATAGGTATAACTTCTGGTACTTAACTTTGTGAATTACAGTAGGTTCAGATTTTATGTTTTGCCTGTGATAAAAATGTTAGGTTCTCAACACATGAGGTTTGTGTAGGAACCTTGTTGGTGGGCGGGTTTAGGTCCCATGTTATGTTTCATTGTGGAGCTACTCATAGCTTCATTACTCCGGAGTGCGCAGAGAGTGCGGATATCAGAGGAGATACTCGGGAGCATGCGGGAGTTTTCAGAGTTGCGGGAGGCAAGTTTTCTGAGGGTTATTGGTCAGGCGAAGGAAGTTGATATTTAGATTGCAGGAGAGTCGTGGCCAGCGGAATTGCTTATCAGTCTGGTGGAGTTGTATGATGTTATTCTCGGGATGGATTGGTTGCATCGGCATAAGGGTCATTTGGATTGCTATCGGGGTAGTTTGGATTTTGAGCGTTTAGGAGGAAAGTTGGTTTTTGAGGGAGTTAGACCAACTTCAGGGAGTGTCATGATCTCGGCCATTCAGGTTGGGAAGATGATCGAGAAGGGCCATGAGGCTTATTTGGTTTCTATTTCGATGCCGGAGTCACTGGGGAAGTATACGGTTAGCGGTATTCAAGTAGTAGAGGAGTTTGACGACGTGTTCTAGTCGTTGCAGGGGTTACCACCATCTCGGTCGGATCCTTTCACAATTGAACGGGAACCAGGGACGACGCCATTATCCAATGCTCCTTACAAATGGCTTCAGCAGAGATGGCAGAATTGAAGAAGCAGTTGGAGGATCTGTTGAACAAGGGATTCATCCGTCCTAGTGTGTCACCGTGGGGAGCGCCGGTGTTGTTCGTTAAGAAGAAGGATGAGAGTTTCCGCTTGTGTATTGATTATCTGGTTTTGAACCGGGTCACTGTGAAGAATAAGTACCCTCTTCCCAGGATCGATGAGTTGTTGGATCAGTTGAGAGGTGCTACTTGGTTCTCCAAGATAGATCTGGCGTCGGGTCATCATCAGATGTGAGGAAGACTGCGTTCAGGACGAGGTATGGGCATTATGATTTTGTGGTGATGCCTTTTGGGTTGACTAACGCGCTAGCAGTGTCATCATCTTCATCGACGATATCCTGATTTATTCTAAGAGTCCAGAGGAGCATGCAGTGCATTTGAGGGCAGTTCTAGAGATGCTGCGGGAGCATAAGTTGTTTGCTAAGTTGAGCAAGTGTAGTTTCTGGCAGTGGGAGATAGGATTTCTGGGTCACATTGTTTCTGCAGATGAGGTTTCTGTAGATCCAGAGAAGATTCAGGCTGTCAGAGATTGGCCTACACCGCAGAATGCCACTGAGATCAGGAGTTTTCTTGGGTTGGCAGGTTATTACAGATGATTTATGCAGGGCTTTGCGAGCAGAGCACGTCCTGTGACTAAGTTGACAGGGAAGGATGTTCCTTTTGTCTTGTCATAGGAGTGTGAGGAGGGCTTTGCAAGCCTGAAGGAGATGCTGACTACTATGCCAGAGTTGGCTTTGCCAGAGCAGGGAGAACCCTATGTGGTTGATACTGATGCAGCATGGGAAGGTGATTGCCTACGCTTCGCGGCAGTTGCAGAAACATGAGGACAACTATCCTACTCATGATTTGGAGATTGATGCTATAGTTTTTTCCCTTAAGATTTGGAGATCCTATATTTATGGTGTAAAAGTGCAGGTGTTTACAGATCATAAGAGCATGAGTTGAATTTGAGGCAGAGGCGGTGGATGGAGGTTGTGGCGGATTATGATTTGGAGATAGCTTATAAACCTGGTAAGGCTAACTTGGTTGTAGATGCTCTGAGTCGAAAGAGGGCAGCTTCGACTCAAGAGCAGGACATGGAGACTCTGGTAGGAGAGATTAGTGCGTTGAGTTTGTGTGCTGACAGAGCGGACCTTCTAAGTAGGGTGTGGTTGCCTCAAGAGAAGGATTTGGGGCTGGTGAAAGCCTCTAATATTGTGGATTCAGAGTATCAGATCTCAGCTAATGGTACTATTTTGGTGCACAGGCGAATTTGTGTGCCCAAAGATGAGGAGTTGGGGCAGGAGATCTTGAGAGATGCTCATTCGAGCAAGTTTTCTATTCATCCAAGAGCGACTAAGATGTACCGTGACCTCAAGAGGTACTATCACTGGGTCGGGATAAAGAAGGATGTGGCTAGTTGGGTCGCGAGGTGCGATGTGTATCAGCTAGTGAAGGCTGAGCATCAGGTTCCAGGCGGGTTGCTGAAGAGTCTTCCTATTCCAGAGTGCAAGTGGGATATGATCACGATGAATTTCGTGGTAGGAGTACCAATGTCACAGGCTTTTGATGCTATTTGGGTCATTGTGGACCGGTTGACTAAATCGGCACATTTTCTGGCTATCAAGAAGACTGATGGAGCAGCAGTCTTGGCTAAGAAATTTGTGAAGGGGATAGTCAGGTTGCACGGGGTGCTAGCGAGTATTATGTCTGATAAGGATCCTAAGTTCACTTCGGTGCTCTGGAAGGCATTTTAGGCAGAGAGGGGCACTAAGGTGCATATGGACAGTCAGAGAGGACGATCCCGACGTTGGAGGATTTGCTGAGGATTAGTGTGTTGGATTGGGGTAGCTGATATGCTCAAATTAAAACCTAGAGCTTTTCTCTCAAATTAAGAGATCAATGCAGTACTTAGGGGTCAAATTCCACAAGGACTCAAGACTACACAATAAATTATAGAGTTTTATAATTACGCTAAACAGATTAATTGAATTAAAAATAAAAGCAATGCAAATATGAAGTAAAAGTTGTTGTAAATTCAGGGGATCAAAAAGCTAGGTCTAGGGAATTTCTCAGGAAATTACAATTATTAAATCAACAAGTAAATAGGATTCAAGCAATTAAGATCAGATCTAGAACTCTAGACTCTTCTGTAAAATAAATCAGTTCTCACTGCAAATATTATCTAAATTTAAAACCAGAAAATCTAAATCTCTTTGTAAAATTCTAGGTTAAAAATCAGCTTTAAAAACTGGTTTAGATTGTTCACAAAATTACTTAATCAAATCTCTTTGCAAAAAATAATTTTGCTCATCAAAAGGTTTTATGAGGAAAATCAATTATGTTCTCATATCAATTTATTTTCCTAGGTTATTAATTCTAAGTGATCAATCAAGAATTAATATTAAGAACACCCTATGATGAAGATCTAGCAAGATAATGAATCCTAAATAAACAGATCTAATAATTCATAAAAACCCTATGAAAAACCCTGACCCTAACAAGCAAACTACTCAGACATATTCAATGAAGAACAAAACATAATTCTGAATAATAAGCAATAGATATTAAAAGAGTAAGAAGGAGTTTAGAAATTCTTCTCTCAAAGAGTTCAGATCTCTCTCCAATAGCTCTCCAAAAATCTTTCAGGGTTGCAGGAAAAAAAAAAAACTTGATAGAATACCACTTCCTCGTTTGTAAAACCTAAAAACATTATTTATATGTCCTAAAACACGTCAGGGACTTGTGTTGCAATTTTGGAAAACTTTGGGGCAGATTTGTAAAACTTCCAAATTGGCTCTCTCGTCGGTTTGGACTGGGTGTCGATCGATGCTCCTTTAGTGTCGATCGACACTGGTCAGTTGATCAGACTCCAAATTGACTTCTTTGATTAAATGCTCCAAAACGATCCAAATTGCTCCATTTCGCTCAATTCGTGCCAAAATCCTAGATAACCTGTAAAGACTCAAAAACATCCTAGAAAACAAATCAAAAGACTCTAAAAGACTCCTTATATCATGGTTAAAAACCACAAAAACCATGATATATCATTAGCCATTGGGTGGATCACCTGTGTTTGGTGGAGTTTGCCTACAACAACAGTTATCAGACGAGTATTGGGATGGCTCCTTAGAAGGCTTTGTATGGGAGGCCATGTCGTACACCGTTATATTGAACTCAGGTGGGGGAGAGGAGCATATATGGTTCCGTTCAGAGACTAAGTTGTTAGGTCATTGACAGAGACTAAGTTGAGTCCGAGGTATATGGGTCCGTTCAGAGTGATTGAGTGGGTGAAACCAGTAGCATATAGGCTGGAGTTGCCTAAGGTTATGCGTGCATTCCACAAGGTTTTCCATGTCTCGATGTTGCAGAAATGTCTCCGGGAGGATGATCAATTGTTGGCTAAGATTCGTGAGGATCTTCAGCCTAACATGACTTTAGAGGCAAGATCCAGTGACAGTTCTCGAGAGGGGGATCAAGGAATTTCGGAAGAAGAAGGTTCCTTTAATGAGAGTTCTATGGAACTGTGATGGTGTTGAAGAGCAGACTTGGGAGCCAGAGGCGAGGATGAAGGCAAGGTTTAAGAAGTGGTATAAGAAGCAAGCTGCAACATGAGCTTGTCTAGCCTGGTCCCATTTGTAATCCGTGGCTGGAGCGGGAATGGAGTATTCCAGTCCATATCTCTTGTTTTACTTGGTTGCTTAGGGGTGATTGGTTGTGCGACTACGTAACAAGATAAGGTGGTGTTCGTGGTTCGAAATTTCTGTGAGGCGGTGGTTCGAGGGAAAGTTTCCGGAAATAGAATTTTCTAAAAATGGAAAGCTTCCAAAAGTGGAAAGTCTAAAAATGAAAAGTTTATGGGAGTTAGAATTTGTCCATATTTAGCGATTGTGAGCTTTGGAGGGGCTCATATGGCCTTCGTGGTGGACTTTTGAGTCAGTGTGCCCGTCTGTTGCGGTATTTTGAGACATTGTGTGGCCTTTGTGGCGGCTATTTAGCCAATTGTGTGGCCTTTGTGGTGGGCTGTTTAGCCATTTGTGTGGCCTTTGTGGCGGGCTGTTTAGCCAATGTGCCTGTTTAGGCGGTCCTTTGGGATGTGTGGTCTTTGTGATGGTCCTTCGGGACGTGTGGCCTGTTGAGGCGATCCTTCGGGATCTATGGTCTTCGTGACGGTCCTTCGGGACGAGAGGTCTTAGTGACGGTCCTGTTGGAACAAGTGGTCTTTGTGACGGTTCTTCGGAACGAGTGACCTTGGTGGCGGTCCTGTTTAGGACAATTGTTTGGTCTTTGTGACGGTCCTGTCACTATAAGAAAACAAGCAAATAGCGACTGCACTATTAGTCACTATTTAGTCGCTAAACGGTGTGTTACGACTAAATGGCGACTAAAGCCAGTAGTCGTAAATCGAGAGTCGCTAAAATAAATAGTCATAAAATTAGTCGCCAAATAGCGACTACATTCGTAGTCGTAAAGCGTAGTCGTAACATAGTCACTAAATTTAACGACTACGCTACGAATATTTTACGATTACGAATATTAGTTGTAATATAGTCACCAAATTTAGTGACTAATTAACGACTATAGTCATATTTATGTATTTACACGATATTATATTTATACAGTATTTATACAGTATTTACACAAGTTATACACAGATTTTATTTTTTTATTAATTATTTTTAAATATATTGAAATTATGAATAGCGATTTAAAAAATTATTTTAAAATACTATATTTATTATTATAAACCATGATTACAAAAAAACTGTATTACAAAATAAAATTAAGAATAATAACTAAGAAACGAATATACTTCATCCTCCTAAAAAAACATAATTAGAATGAAAAAAAAAAATAGATGAACAGCTACATAATAAATGGTCTGTAGCACACTTTGAATTGCCTTGTATTCCATCGGTGAAGTCTAAGTAGTTCCCAGTAATGTTCCAAGAGCAACTCATTTCTTCAGGTACCTTTAGAACAAACAAAAAAAGAAAGTATCATGTTAACACATATCCAAGTAACAATATAATAGAATTCCAAAATCGAGATTGGAAATGAGAAACCATCGGGACAAGCCATTCACTAACTACATGTCCTCTAGCTTAAAAAACATGAGTGTGAGTAAGAAGATCGACAATGGTGAATCTAGTTAACGAGTTCAGACAAAACTGGTGTCTAGATATCCGTATTACCAAATGACTCTTGATAAATTCAACAAAAAGCCTCACAAAAATGATAACAGAGGCTGCTCAACAAATGACTCTGGACAGATTTAATAAAAGTCTCACAGCAATAAGTAGCAAAGTGGATATATTGTACCTTAATAGCAAAAGATACAATAGGATAAGAAAATGTCTTAACAAATGAAACTTTACCTTACGCTCTGAAATAAAATTGTACATCATGAGCTCTGCCTAAGAGTGTTATTGGTAGTGGCTCTCTTTGTAAGCCAAACATCATCTTCTACCTAAGAAGAATAGGACATGATCAGAAAATTTCATTTATAGAGATTGAAATCACCAAAAACAAAATAAAACATTATCTCAGTTTAGAAAACATGAAATTTAATATGTTCAAAATCAAAATAAAACAAAAACTGCAGCCACAAAACTAGTATGGCTTGCTTCTCGAATTGAAATCTAATCTATTCAAAATCAAAATAAAACACAAACTAAAGACACATACCTTGTAAGGCAAAGTTTATTTTATTCCTTTGAAATTGGGTTGGAAAGAGACGAAACACTCATATTCAAAAACCAAACCTAGCAACTTTGACGAGCTAAAATCTCATAACACCCTTTCTATCAAAACAAATTCTCAAAACTCCCTCAATGGTAAAAGGACAATATTACCCTTAATGAAGATTGTTTTAGGTTAAATATAATTAAATCAGTAATTGTTCAACGAAAAACACAGTAGCTCAGTGGTTGCGAGCTCCATGCTCACGCATGCGCGCCCAGGGTTCGAATCCCACTATGCGCGGTACAACTGGTACAACTAGGGGATACATGGTACAACTATGCGAGGTGCAACTAGGGGATACATGGTACAACTATTCTTTAAAAATTGTTAGAGGGGTAGTTTCGTCCTTTCATTAAAAAAAGGTAGTGAGATTAAGTGGGGTAATGCAGAAATGAATTTCTGGTACAGGGGACTAGAGATGAATTCTCCAACTTTGACTAACATGGACTCGCAGCCAAAACTGCCAGCCAACTGCTTCTTCAAGCTTCTTGACATGTTCTTCAACTTCTCCAAATCCAGTTAACACATATCGAATTTTATCAAATAAACACACCAAAACTGAGGTGACTGTGAACGAAGTCGATTTTAAAGATCCGGGAACCTCCGTGAAAACCCTAATTGTGTCCATTAAACAAAGACGAAATACAAAAATTACAGAAAAAGCTTGGATTTTTCGAGATTGAAACGTAAAATCAGGGTTTCAAATTACGGGGAAAGCTTGAGATTTGAGAGCAGAGACGAGAAATGAAATGAGGAAGAGTTAATAAAAATTTTCGACAGAGATTCATTTGTGGGTCGGAGTGAAACAGATCTGTAAGGTTTAAGTCTAATAGTTTTTTCGAGAAGTCATAGAGAAAAGGGGGAGATTATTGGAGAAAGAAGACTTACCCGGCAGATTCAAATCGACGGGACATGGAAGACGGCGATCGGAGGCTTGCCCGGACAGAGTCATCGCGATTCGAAGTAGAGATATGAGAGTGAAATTTTCCCCGAAAGAGTTGAGAGAGTGATGCTGTTTTTTTCTAAGGGTTTTGTCGAGGAACGGAGGCACAAATCTAGGGTGAGGGTTTCTTTGTTTTTGTTTTTTTTTGTTTTCATTTTGTCGGCTCAATTTCGATTATATCAAAGTCCAAAGTGACCTCTTAATTAAGGCCCCAATAATTAGTTTTAGGTATAAAAATGACTAATGTAATAAAATCTATAAGTAAATAGTTTTGAGAAAGATTAAATTATATGTAAATACTAAATAGTTTTACATATCGATTGTATATATATATATATATAATAGTTATATTTTGGTTAAATGGTGTATAAGTAAATTTCTGTATATGCATTATAAAGGTTTAAAATCGTATATTGTTTGGGGTATATATAGGTTTAAGATTTGAGGTTAAGTTTTTATAAAAATATAAGATTAGGAAAACTGTAATTTTTATAACTGTTAGATCTCACTTCTTGGATATATAAAAATAATTAGATATTCTTATAAAGTTTAAATCTTGGTTTTATCACTTTATGTATACAAATATATATATATATATATATATATATATATATATATATGAATTTATGGTTGAAAAATTAATTTCTAAGATTTACAGTTTATGATTTAGGTTTTGGAAGTTAGTTAAGTTTTTGGGATTAAATTTTGAAATTTTAATTTTCTTTAAATAGGACGACTGATATGCGACTTTTCAGCAATCTTTACTATGAGTCGCATATTAGTCGCTAAATTGATGACTATTTAGTGACTACATGTTTTGGTATGCAATATAGTCATAAAATAGTCGCTAAATTACGACTAAACTACCGTCTACTATATGTAGTCGCCAAAAAGCGACTGATATACGACTAAATATTTGTAATCACCAACTGTAGTCGTAAAAACCATGTTTTCTTGTAGTGTGTTTAGGATATTTGTTTGGCCTTGGTGGCGGTCCTGTTTAGGAAATTTGTTTGACATTGGTGGTGGTCCTGTTTTGGACATTTGTTGGCCTTCATGGTGGCCCTTGTGGCTTTGAGATGATCCTTGTGTGGTCATGAGGTATTCCATTGAGGGGATATGTGGTTGGTAGGGAATTGTGATGTTTTACGTGATCCACGAGAAGGAACCTGGATAGGGGTAGGACTCAGACGTGTTCAGAATTGTTTGCTCGCGACTCTTGGAGGGGGGGGGCTTTGGTTCTCCTAGTACTACCATATTCTGAGACTTTGTGGCTTGGGAGTATGGTTTGTATATCGACTTCTGATGACAATCCGGGGGCGCGCTGTAGGGTGGCAACCCGAGAGACGAATATTGGACTTCCTTATATATTATGGCATGCGGCTTAGGCCGATGAGGAGCCAACATTATGGCATGCATGCTTAGGCCTGATGAGGAGCCAATAAAAGCTCAAGGTTGAGACCTATGAGTAAAGGAAAGTTCAAAAGTCTAGAGCAAATAATGCCTAGAACGAGAGTTTATTGCCTAGAGGTGACCTTCCGTAGATCGGTCGGAGGAGTGCGGGCGGTGGAGATTGTAGCACGAGAGTCCTTGGCTGATGATAGTTCGAGATTCAAGGACGAATCTATGTTGGTGGGGGAGAATTGTAACATTCGCGAACCGAAATCGCGGTTTAGGCATTGCATCGGTCGATACTCTATGTGCATCGGTCAATGCAAGATTGGTTTTTTTGCGATCAAGTTTAATTAAACGTTGCGGTTTGGGTTAGGAAAACCCATACGTTGTGTTTTTGTCTCGTTCGACGAGTTTGGACGTTTCTGAGAGAAAATAAGAGAGAAAGGAGTTCATATCGGTTCTTAAACGTTTTTGGGAGATTCATGGAGGTTTGTGGCCTTTCCTTGTGAGATATGAGGCTTAGAACGTTGTAGGAGCTTCCTAGGAGCGTTGTTTTGCTTGTTTAAGGTTCAGAAACTTCTTGGCAAAGGTAAGTGCATGACCATCGCTTATCTAAGCTGGAGATTTCTCGAATTTGCTTGTTAGGTGTTGTTTGGCTTGTTAGATTGTTATTCGGGATGTTAGGAAGCTCTCTTGTGGCTTGGGATCGAGTTTTGTGGTCGTAGGAACGAAGATCCGGCGAGAAGCTTCGGGGGAAAACGATGTTCGACATGTGCATTGGTCGATGCACTTTGTGCGTCGGTCGATGCAAATGCAAGGACGGTGCGTAAAACCTAGGGTTTTCGTGCTATGTCGAGCATATGTCGGTCGATGCAGAGTGTAGCTTGTATCGGTCGATGCAATCGTGCGTCGGTCGAGAAAACCCCCTTTGGTGTCGGTCGATGCTTGCTTGGTGTTGCTCGATGTGGAGTTCTGGTTTGTTATTGTTGATTGTTGATTGTTAGTTGATGTCTAGAGATGTCTCTATTGCTTGTGTGTATAGCCTAGTAGATGTGAGGATTGCCTTACTGAGTGTTTATTAAATACTCATGCATTGCAATTTGTATTTGTGGTGCAGGTAAAGGCAAAGTGTGATCGTGGAATCCAGGCAATGAAGAGGAGGATGTTCTAGGGACTCGATTGGATGTTGTCTGACATTGCTAGGTTGCTAGAGTTGGGTCAGTAGAACATTGCTAGGTTATTGGTTCTATGTTTCCTGTTGGTTGAATATTGGATATTACTTATGCTATATAATATTGGTTTTATTATTGGATATTTATTGAATATTAGTATTTGTTATTTCCGCTGTTGTTGTGAATGTGGTTAGGTGGCTAGTGGGTATTGTAGTTTATGTATTATTATTATTATTATTTATTTTAAAAAAAAACGGGTCGGGCCGTTTCACTTTTAAACCAGTTTAAACACATTGTAAATCCTTCATAAATACATTGTAAAACCTTTTAAAACTCTTGTAAATCCGTTATAAAGTCTTGTATGCCAGTTTTAAATACATTGTAAAACCTTTTAAAACTCTTGTAAATCCCTTTTAAAATACAAATTGCGTTAATAACACCATATAAAAGGGTTTACAATGTGTTTTAAAACTATTGGAAAACAAAAAATTGTGAAAGTAAAGTAATAATACATTGCCAGCCTCAAGAACAGATTTTCTTTCAATGAATTTTGGGGATTTTCTCATTTGCCATTGCAAGATCAGTAGGAGATTTTGATTTTCGCTTGAAATGCTTTCTCTAACACCAAATTCTTCCCCTAATTGGTGAACTGAAGATAATGCCCAGATTTGGATTGCAAATAGAAAGCCAACCATACCATACGGATTCCTTGACAATGTTCCCACAGTCATTTGTTTGACGCCTATCACTAAAGATTCGTAAGCAATTTCACCCCAAGAATACATGCAGAAATCTTCAAAACTATTGGCTCTATGCAAATTCTTTAGGGGAATTAGAACTACTGGATTTTGTGCTATCAATATCCCTTCCACTGGTAACAAAACTCCTAATCAAATTCTTTCATCAGCTTCCATGTCTTTTCCTTTTTCTCTCAAAGTATCAAGAAGATCTTTACATGTCATTTTATCATTCATCCACAAATCTTTTTTTGATGTAACAGTATTTGATTAAACAATACCTACCGGAAGGCCTGTTGTAATGACGAATTTTCTTAGCGAAAATCGCATAGGTTGATCATCAAATGTAAACCAAAGCTCTGGTTTCGCAGACAAAATCCTCATCTGTAGTAAGTGGTGGACCAGTTGACTTGAGAACTTGCTTTGAGCAAATTCTATAATTGGACCCAAGAAAGACTTCTCTAACCTGTTGAACTCTTTAGGTTTTAATGCTTTCTTTACAGTCACCAAAACAACTTTCTTAGAAGAATATTTAGATACTCTCTTCAATGTATCTCCTCCCTTTGTGCTTAATAATTCTATTTGGGAAGCACAGCTTCTTCCCAGAATCTTCAAAATTACCCATATTGTAAAACCTGTCAACATTGTTTACAGAAACCAATTTTTAAACCTAAGATTCCTTTATAGAGACTAATTTACATAAACCCTTTTCACATTCTTTTAAGGGACATAATCAAAAAACCAATATAACACTTTTTAAAAACATTTTCAAATTTTCAACCTAGGAATTCTGAATTTACCCAAACATCATAAAAACCAAATTGAGATTGAAATTGAAGTCAAAATAAAGTTTAGAACCAAACTAACAAGATGGGAGAAGAAGAGACGACGAAGTAGAATAGAAAACTGAGAGAAAAAGGAGAGAGAAGAAGAGTCCGCAATTCGACGAAGAAAATGGCAATTTCAAGTCTTCGAGTCCCCATTCAGCCGTGAAACGACCTTACCCATTTTTTTTTAATAAATAATAAGAAGAAAATATAATTTATAGATAATAAATTATAAATAATAAATAATAAATATGTAACTCAAAAATATTTACTTAAATATGCAGAACTCAAATCACCAAATAAGCAGCAGAAAACACCAATCATAATAAGCCAATAATTAACCAGAATCACAGACCAAAAACAAGCAACTTAAACCATGGTTCTAACACCAACATTCCAATTCTAGCAACCTAGCATAAGCCAAAACATAACAACTAAGTCCCTAGAACATCCTCCTCTTCATTGCCATGATCCCACGGCCTCTACCTGCACCACAAACACAATGAGATGTGTGAGTATTACCATAAATACCCAGTGAGACGATCCTCCCATCTACGAGCTATACACACAAGCAAATCAAGAGTACAACTACAAATAAAATATAATAAACCAACCATTAAACAGAACAACCAATAACACTTTCACCATCATCACACAAAATAAGCCATACAACCCAATCGCTTAGATAAACTCATGGTCACGCACTCACCTTAACAAGTGATTCACGAAACTAGCTACAACCAAATGAGAGGCTCTCCAATATCCAAGAACAACGAAACTCGCTCCTACAACCAATCACAACAATAAACAAACATTGAAAACAAACTGCCAGAAAAAAATAGAAAAGAACAACCTCACAAGTGAAACCACAAAATCAAAACTGTAACAGCCTATCTCGTGGACTCCACTAGCCTCACTGCTAGCCGCCCAAACGGACCCCAAGCTGGACCTGCAAGGCATCAATTCTAAACCATCACTGTGGATATCCTAATCCATCAGTAGGTTATTGGTGCGCCAGGCGTTCCTCGAATCCTGGTCCTCACCAAATTGGTGGCAACTTGTCCTATGGGAAGGTTGTTAAAGGGTGAGGACCAGGGTTCGAGGAACGCCTGGCACACCAATAACCTACTAGTGGATTGGGATATCCACAGTGATGGGTTAGGATCGATGCCTTGCAGGGCCAGCTTGGGGTCCGTTTGGGCGGCTAGCAGTGAGGCTAGAGGGCTAGCAGTAAGGCTAGTGGGATCCACGGGATGGGTTGTTACAAAAACGAGCCGTTAACTTTCTAATCCCTCCGGTTAAAAGCAAGTACTATACGTCTAAAAGATTCCAACAAAATTTTAGCACGATCAGATTTCAGATGAAACCTTAATCGATCCTGAAACACCCGCTGGTCTCAATCCGCGAATAAGAAGAAACGTCCCACGAAACTGCCAATATCTCCTAGAATATTTACTCAAATTGACTTCTATAAAAAGGAGAGTGTAAGAAAATCTCTTAGCTACAATCCTACCAAAAATCAATACCTTTCGAAACGATTTGACCAGTCAGATCCTCCTTCGCCCTAACCTTGATAGTTCTATTTTTTCTCTTTACTCTAAGCTTGATCTCCTTCTCTTTCTTCTTTACACCCAATAACTAAGAATTATCTCTCTTTCTCCCCCTATCTCTGGTGACAATGTTGACAAAAGCATAAAAGGAGAGAAGAGGCCTGACTTTATGAGAGAGATTAGGGGTTTTTGGTTTAATTAGATTAAACCAGGATTTAATTAAACCAAAATCAATTAAAATCCAGCCCTTTGGTTTACTCAACACATCCCAAACTCTATTCCCGGAACGTCGATGTTACAAGCCGACTCCTAGTCTGCAATCCGACGAATTCATGTCTGCAATTCGACGAAATCGGGAAACCAATTTAAGCAATTACAGATTTGAGAATGAATTTCGCGATTCAACCTCCCAAACGGAAAACTGTATTTTTGGGAAGAGAAACTAGTGTAAAGTGTACTCTTTTGGGGATATATGATGAGATACAGGGGTATATTTTAAAATTGGGCCTAGGCCTAGGCCTTTCACCGTTTTATACCCATGAACATGTTTAAAACGTGAAAATCCAAGTGTAATCTGATTTAATTGATTTTAAAAGGTTTGAAAATGGATTTAAAAGGTTTTAAAAAGTTACCAAATTTTGGGTATGTCAATGTGTTTTTACAAGCTTTTTAAAAGGTTTTTAAAAGGATTCAGGTTTTTTGTCTTAACAAGCTTTGTAAAACTTTTTAAAAGGTGTTATTACCTTAATTCGTATTCTAAAAGATTTTTTACGATTTTTAAAACTCTTGTAAAGTCTTTTAAAACTCATGTAAAGTCTTTTAAAACTCTTGTAAATTGTACAAAATACATTGTAATAGCTTCACTTAAAAGAAGTACATACTAATTCTGCAAAGATGTCAAACATCATTTATTAAATAATCGAAAAGGAGGAACTTAACATTTTTTCTAGAATAGTGTCACAGTATAAACATAAAATTAAAACTGCTAACTAAACATTGAAATATCAGCAAACTAAGCAAACTTCCATTCATTATTGTTCTTGATGCAATAAGCTGAAGCTCTGTTCCTCCGATCACGTTTATGTACCATCAAACTTCCATATCCTAGGTATTTCCTAATTCTGCAAAGATAATATAATCAATATTAGATTATTTAGGTAAAAGTATAAAAGGGGCATGTACGAACCTATAAAATACATTGAAATACCAATCTGTTAACCATTGAAAACTCTTGTAAACCCATTTAAAACCAGTTTAGATAACCATGTAAAAACCTTTTAAACCTCTTGTAAATCTATTGAAATTTCCTAAACTGACCTGCAAAGATGTCAACCACCATTTTCTGTCGCAAATCTCCAGTTAACTAATTTGAAAAATTGCCATGGGTCGTAACACTCATAGCCATGCACTCCATTATCTTTAGCATGAAGACACCACTATTTTCTATCTTAGCAACCTATCAAGAAAAAATAATGTGAAGAGTCAACAGTATTTACATAGAAAATATCACAAAACTAGAAAACAAGCTCAACAATATTTACTTGACATAGTCAATTTATGATAGTAATTCTGAATGGAGAGTTATCAGTACCATCTTCCATGCCAAACTTCTTATGGGCAATATAGGGCATGGCCACAACATATGCACCCACTTGTTTTTCTTTAACTTTGTTACTGTAGAAAGACTTTCCGAAATCATAGATACACAACATCCTCTTTTCCAAATTTATCAGCAGTGGCATCCGAACCCTTTCCTTAACCCTTGCAAATATTTTGGTTGTGGGTGCTTCCTTGAAGAGCTGACTGAATCCTTCTTCAGGGAAGTCATATCCATCTTTGTCGTCAATGAATATGGAGTAATATTCATCAATCTCTCTTAGAAAAGATACTCCTGCCAAACGTCATTGCTTTGTTATTATAGAGCTCAAGATGACTTTCTTGCATTTTGCTTAATAACTTCAAAACTGTATCAACATGCTAAACCACAACAAAAATTGGGTTAGAACAAAATTAGAAATTTAAAAGAGTTTACAAATCTAAACAACCCTTGTGATATGTCTATATTTTGTCTCTGCTAAACATGTTTTTGTCATGCATTTAGTAAGGATAACTAATTGTTTTGCATAAATTTCTAGTCTCTTTTGTACAAATTGCATATTTAGGTAGTTCTCGCATTATCTTCGCATACATCGTGCATTTTGGAGTATTTCAGGTATTTAGGAGACTTCGAGACCAGGCCGATCAAGTCGCGCTGTCATGCCGATCGAGTCGCGCTGTCGTGCCGTTCGAGTCGCGCCGTCATGCCGTTCGAGTTATGTCGTTCGAGTCGCGCCGTCATGCCGTTCGAGTCGCATTGTCATGCCGTTCGAGTCGCACTGTCATGTCATTCGAGTCGCGCTACTCGAGCCAACACCATCACTCACTCGAGCCATCACTCGTTCGCACATGTCAGGAAGACGTTCCATCTTACACGCTTCAGGAGATTCCCAAACCGACTCTTCATCTTGTCGTTTTAAGTTTTAGGAATTTTATGTCTTTACTATAAATACGTTTTGTTAAGTCTTTGCGACATCATCTTAGTTTTTTATCTCGTTTTTATTTTGTAAGGTTTCCCTAGCCACCAAGAACCGTTCTCAGACTTTGTATCCAGATATCTTTTAATACATTGAGTATTTGGATTTGATTTCTTCGACAAACTTGTTTATCTTATTTTTACCTATCTAAGAATGCTTGTTTCAATGTTTTCTGAGTCTGTATTGTTGATGATGATTTCTGGATCTGAGTAGTGCGTTAGTTCTTGAGGATGGGATAGATTAGGTGGAGGATCTTAGGATGTAGGGTGTTTAAGCTTGATTTGTATGATTTCCTTCTGGACTAGAGTTAGAATTACTAGTTTCTCTCTGATCAATTGGAACTAGGTTCGAGACATTTCCACACCCAAAAGGTGTTCGATGAAATGTCTGACCAACTAGTACCAGAGACTTACGTTCCTACCCTAAGAGATTAGTTGTCTAGGATGTTTGTTGACGTGAATGAACTTGTTTGTCATGCCTGCTCGACCACGTTTCTCTAGCGAGAGCTAGGTATGGAAGTGGTTGAGTCTGAGTAGCTTTTACCAAGAGATTGGATTAGCTAAGTTGTGATGTTCATTGTTTAGGGATAGATTGCTTGTGGCATGTTAAACACTCTGTAGACTAGGATACTCCACCGACATCAATTACTCCCATCCTTAGGACTTTTATCCTTTTGATTGATATTACATTCCTGAGCCGCAGGATTTTCACTCCTGCGGCTCCCGAACAAGATGAAGGACAGAGCCAGTACCAGGCACCAACTCCTTGGGCGAGCTCAGACTCCTTTTTCTACTACTGAGGTACTCCTACCTTCCTTTGTACATACCATTTCATTCCTGCATTGTTTCTGTTGTGATTCTTAAATCCTCCTGCAAAATTTTCTTACACAGGAGACTGTGTAATTTAAGCTTGGGGGAGGGTTTGAGATGATGTATCTGATGTTGTGTTCTGTGATTCTTATTTTAATCTTTGCATCATATCATGTTTGAGTTTGCATCCATCTATCATTAAAAAAAGAAAAAAAAAAAAAAAAATTCCACAATAACAGAGTGTTCATGTAGCTTGCATTTGCCTATTAGGATTGAGTCTAGTGTCATTCATATAGGGTTGTTGCATTTAGCATAGGGGTTGATGATGATTGTAACCTTGGTAGCATGCTGGATTCAATAGGATAGGTTCAAGGCCCTTGTTATTGGTTCTTTGATGCATGTTGATTGAACTTGAAAACGTAAGATTGAAGCATGTTTTGGAATTGACGTCATTCCCTATCTATCTGAACCTAATCCTGACTTGCAATTATCTTGTTATGCATTGAAGTTGAACTCATGGATACCATATACATACTTGGATTGTCTTTCACATTTTTACCACCTTTGTCAATCCAAGTAGCTGATTCCCATCTTTGGATCAGTTTCCCGCACCCTTAACCAACCCTTCTTTCAAGCCAATTGTATTTTTGAGTGTGAGGTCTTGTCCGAGTTGAGCTTGTTAGAAAGTGTTAGGTTCTAACCGACAAGAGTAGGATCCTGTGTAGTTCTAGTTCGCGCTATCCGGACTAGTAGGACTAGATGAGAACTTGATATTAAGTATTGGGTATGGATTTGTGCAGAAAAGTAATGGGTAGAAAGTCGTAAGGAAGGGGATGTGTTTTTCAAAGTTTACAAGTCTAGTAAAGGATTTGGGGTGAGCAAAGTAAAAAGAATAATGGGTTCTGGGCATGAAATAAAAAAATTAGACAAAGAAAAGAAAGTAAAAATGCTTAAGATGTCTAGAGTCTTCAGAAGAAAAGAGAATGAACCATAGTGATATTAAAGTTTTCCCAATCCGCTAGAGTGATAAGAAGTGAACTCTTCCTAAGACCAAATCTAAAGAATGAAAGAATGGGTTTGAGATGAAGTTTCTGATGAAGGGTAGAGATAGGACCAACTTCGGTTTGGAATGTTCATTGGGTAGACAGGGCGCTGCTCTTGTATGTATCAGTTGGTTTCAACCTTTAGCCTTCTCTTAAGCTCAACTCTTTTCATGAGAGAACCTTGTTATGTATCGATGGAACCACTTGAGAAAGAGACCACATTTGTCTCTAACCTTTTACCCTAGCCAAATGAGTTCAATGACATTGTTTAGCTTGATTCATGGTTCTTTGTTAATGAATGTTAAAGGGGGTGATTGACAGGATAGCATGTGTAGATCAATCGAATAAAACTCCTTCACCATGCATCATAGAACTAAAAACAAAAACCTTGAGTCTAACTACTCTATTCAGCATGTTTTAGGTTCTGAGACCCCCATCTTCACACCTCTTCTCCATACTTTGTTCTTGATCGTTTGCTTGAGGGCAAGCAAAGAATGAGTTTGGGGGAGTTGATATGTCTATATTTTGTCTCTGCTAAACATGTTTTTGTCATGCATTTAGTAAGGATAACTAATTGTTTTGCATAAATTTCTAGTCTCTTTTGTACAAATTGCATATTTAGGTAGTTCTTGCATTATCTTCGCATACATCGTGCATTTTGGAGTATTTCAGGTATTTAGGAGACTTCGGGACCAGGCCGATCGAGTCGCGCTGTCATGCCGATCGAGTCGCACTGTCGTGCCGATCGAGTAGCCGTTCGAGTCGTCTTTCGAGCCACCGGTCGGGGGATTTAGCTTTTGACGTCGTCATCAAAGTTGTATAGAATTGAGTCATCTTTCCAATGCCGTTTATTTGAAGCCAATCGGAGCTGTGGTTTAAAAGTTATCATCGTTTTAGTGGAAGCGTATACATCCAGCTCGAGTCGCGCTGTCGTGCCGTTCGAGTCGCGCCATCATTCCGTTCGAGTTGTGCCATTCGAGTCGCGCCGTCATGCCGTTCGAGTCGCATTGTCATGCCGTTCGAGTCGCACTGTCATGCCGTTCGAGTCGCGCTACTCGAGCCAACGCCATCACTCACTCGAGCCATCACTCGTTCGCACATGTCAGGAAGACGTTCCATCTTACACGCTTCAGGAGATTCCCAAACCGACTCTTCATCTTGTCGTTTTAAGTTTTATGGATTTAATGTCTTTACTATAAATATGTTTTGTTAAGTCTTTGCGACATCGTCTTAGTTTTTTATCTCGTTTTTATTTTGTAAGGTTTCCCTAGCCACCAAGAACCGTTCTCAGACTTTGTATCCAGATATCTTTTAATACATTGAGTATTTGCATTTGATTTCTTCGACAAACTTGTTTATCTTATTTTTACCTATCTAAGAATGCTTGTTTCAATGTTTTCTGAGTCTGTATTGTTGATGATGATTTCTGGATCTGAGTAGTGCGTTAGTTCTTGAGGATGGGATAGATTAGGTGGAGGATCTTAGGATGTAGGGTGTTTAAGCTTGATTTGTATGATTTCCTTCTGGACTAGAGTTAGAATTACTAGTTTCTCTCTGATCAATTGGAACTAGGTTCGAGACATTTCCACACCCAAAAGGTGTTCGATGAAATGTCTGACCAACTAGTACCAGAGACTTACGTTCCTAGCCTAAGAGATTAGTTGTCTAGGATGTTTGTTGAAACAAGATATTTTATGGTGATGAGGTGAAAGATGATGGATGATGATGAATGTATGCAATGATGGGTAAGGTGTTTCAATTGCCCTTATGCAGTTGCAGTATAAGGGGTATCAATCCAATTTGAGTGGTTGTAAACAGTTAAGATATGCATAAAGATCTAATTTAAGCCAGATGAAAAGGATGTTGCCACTAAACAATCCTATGGTGAAAGTGTAAAGTGCAGAAGGTAAACTAAATGAACTAAGAACTAAATGCAAATGAAATAGAATGATTAAGACAGTAATGATGCAATCAACAGAAACAGAAACTAAGCTAAAGAACAAATGCAAGACAATAATGAACAGGACACTAAATGGATGCAGCAGAAATGGAACAGGAATGAAACAAGACAATCACAAATCATAAATAGCAGAGTTCTGGGGATGAACTCGAGCCAGCACTCGACCGAGTGTAGGTCGAGTGAGTGGTCGAGCTAGACTAAACGCAGAAACAGAGCAATGCAATAAAAACAGAGTAATGCAAAGACAGATCAAACTACAATCAAGCAACGGGATTAAGACTGAAAAATCAATAAACAAAGAAGGACTTGAGGAGGGATTCATGGGCTGGACTAATGATTGAGGCTATCTAACTTGATCAACAAATCTCAAACAACATGAGCTAATCTCTAGACATATGAATCCAAGACAAGTTTCTCCCACTCTCATGGTCAAGAAACAATCAAACCTATGCATTTCTAGACTTGCTCTCACATAGTAAAGAATCTACACAAGCAGGCAGTAAGAAATATGTCTCATACCAAACAAAACTTCTAATCTCTTAGCAAGCAAGATGGTAAGCTCTAGATCTAGCCTTATCTATGCCTCTTAAACATTGGTGTGATGCTAAGATGCTTGAAATCAGATCCTACCCTCTCAGATATAGGATCAGCATTAAGAACATCTACCCTAGAAGAGATCTACAACAATCAAGCTTGATCAAGCCAAACAAACCTCATTCACAGCCCAGCCTAACCCATCCTCAAGATCCTAAACTACTACTCACAAGAACACATGATAAACATCAAAATCATAAACCCAGAAAAGATTGAAACTTGCATCATTAGATAGATAAAACAAAGATCTACAATATTGAAAAAGAAATGAAACTTAAATTCTCAATATTAAGAAAGTTATTAAACTAACAATAATGAGAAATTTAGTCTTTTTCAAGTACAAGATCTTAGGAATAAAAAGCAAAAGGAATAAATCCCAAAAGGTAAATACTAGGTTTTTAAGAATATCTAAAAAGCTGACTAAAAGCTGACTCTTTTGTGGCTGCAGGTACAAGGCTTTATATAGGAGGGGAGTGGAAGCCCTAAAAATGCTAAAAGACAAAATAGTCAACGGCTCGGTCAACTCGACCTGTGCTCGGTCGAGTGGCAGGTCGAGCTGGCTTCTCTCGTGCATTGTCCACTCGGTCGAGTCCTCCTCAGCACACGGTCGAGTGTCTGGTCGAGTGTGCGGTCGAGTTGGACTCCGGACCTTGTTATTTCAGCCTTAACTCTCTTGCTTTCCCTTCATGATTGCTTCACTCCTTCCTCAACATTGCTTCCATGCTCCTTAAGCTCCAAAATCACCTGTTTATGCATGAAAAGATGCAAATGCAATGCAACTAAACTCTAATGCATGATTAGTCCTAAAGCTATGCAATAATGGTGAAAATGGATAGCAAAAGATGCAAAAGATGTGAATATACTAAGGGAAAACAGGGTAAAATATATGAACATCAACACCCCCAAACTTAGTCTTTGCTTGCCCTCAAGCAAATAAGCAAGACATAAGAATGTAGGTGAGGTTTGAAAGTGGGATCTCAGCTCCTAAAGCTTGCAAACAGACCATCTAGAATCAATGTCCAAGTTACTAGTACTATGATGCAAGTTGAATGAGCTGTACTTAAAGTATTTAGACAAGCATGTCACAACCTTTACTGATTTGAGCCTTAGATATCCACATGCATTCAAATCAACCATTTCCTTTAACATTCATTAATCAAGAACATGAATCAATTCTATGCAATGCTTAAACTCATTTGGCTTGGAGGTAAAGGCTTTGAGACAATGATGGTCTCTTTTTAGAGTGGGGCTTATCAATATCAAGGTTCTCTCATAAAAAATGGATTGAGCTTTAGAAGAATGCTAAAGGTAAGAACACCTAGACACATACAAGAATAAAACCTTGTCTACCCAAAGGTACCCAAAGTGTTTATCCTAGCAATCTAAACCCAAATGATCCTAGTGCTACCCTTTAACTTCTTCTTTTCTCTTTCACCCTTTTCTCTTTTGATTTTCAAGTCTTAGGAGAGGTTTCTTATTTGATCTTTCTAGTGGGATGGGGGATTCTTACTTATTTGCTATGGTTCTCTTTTCTTCTTATTCTTAAGACATACAAGCTTTTTGCTAGACTTTTCTTTTCTTTCTTTTCTTTTCTTTAACTAGAACCATCTTCAACATTTTTTTTGCTTCCCATCCTTTCACTAGACCTTGCTTAAACACAATCTCCTCTTAAAGACTCTACCCTTTTTCTTTCTTTTTCTCCTTTTTTTTTTTTCTTTTCTTTTCTTTTCTTTCTTTAACTTCCAAGTCCCAAACCCAACAAATGAACCACCTAGTCCTATCTAGTTTGAAAAATGCAAACTAGAACTACACAAGGCTTTACTCTTGTCAGTTCAAACCTAACACTTTCTACCAAGCTCAATCCTAAAAATAGGCCTCACACACTCAAGAATAAACATGGCTTGAAAGAAGGGTTGGTTAAGGGTAGGGGAAACTGATTCTTAATGAGGAAATCAGCTACTTGGATCAACAAGAGTGGTAAAAAGGAGAAAGATGATCCAAATATGTATATGGTATCCATGAGTTTAAAGCAATGCACACATTGATAATTGAAAGTCAATATTAAGTTCTTATAGATAGGAAATGGCATCAAATCACAACATGCTTCAATTTAGACCAAATGCAATGCAGGAATTCAATGCTTGGTTCAATCTTATGCTTCTAACCACTCAACTAGCATCAAAGTACTATTAACTTGGGCATTGATCCTAGTCTAGTGAATGAGCAAGCTAACAAGGAAATACTCATCATAGATCCCTAATGCAAGCAGTCCTATATGATAAACAAAATACTTGAATATGCAAAGCAAACTACATGAACACTCTTTTTTTTATAAAGATTTTTGCAAAAATTTTCAAATTTTTAGGGTTTTCTATGCCTTAGATGCTATGCAAATATTAACATGATGATGCTAAAAATTTGAAATAAGAAAACAAAACACAATGTCAAATGCTATCTCAAACCCTCCCCCAAACTTAAATCACACAGTCCCTTGTGTGAAAGAAATTTGTTGGAGGATTCAAGACTTAAAACAAAACACACAATATGAAATGCAAATGGTATTTACAATGGAAAGGTGATAGTGTTACCTCAAGGATTGTAGAAGAAACTATCCACATCCTCCTGCATGCTATCAAAGGTGTAGCTGGGGTCTTGTTGGTGACTTGGAGAGGGGATTGGGGCAGCTCGACGATGGCGATCGACCGTGACTCGGTCGAGTGCATGTCCGAGTGGGGGTCGAGCTGGACTGCGGATGTCATAACTCTGTCCTTGCTGCTGTTGGTAGAACTGGTGGTAGAGGGCTGGATCCGTGAAGTAGTGGGGTGGGATGGGAGGGTAACCTGGATAAGCAGCTTGAGGTGGGAAGCCATATGGTTGTCTGTGCTGGAACTCGGTCGAGTGCACTGGTGGTGCTCGGTCGAGTGGGTGCTCGAGTGACCCGGTCGAGTGCCTCGAAAACTGCTGTTCTCGGGTACTTGAGCTCCTCTTCCTCTGAATTGGCTCATACATTGAAGCCCTAGCTGGTTCCACAGGATTCGCAACCCTTGAAAGTGCTCTAGTTGAGCTACTTCTCCTCAAAGGGCTTGAATGGCTAGGAGATGAGTTTCCACTCTTCAGCTCAGCAATCTCCTTCTTTAAGCCCTTGATAGACTTAGCCATGTTGGTCACCTTCTTCTTCAGCTTATCAAACCTCTTTCCTTGCCACTTGCCCCACTTTTGCAAAAGAGTTAACCTCTTGGCATTCTCCCTCACTCCTCTACTATCTCTTGGGTTGGGCTCATAGTCTTCAAAGTAGAACTGCTCCTCTCCTTCAGCTACTTGTGCATTTCCAGCTTCTTCAACTCTAGGTTGAACCACTCCATCAAACCAATGCTCCTCAGCTGGCCAAAAGTCAATGTTGGCTCCCTCTTGAATGGTGGTGAGCTCTTGGTTAGGCAATATGATTTGCTTTTTCCCAAGTGTTGGAAGCTCATAGTTGAAAATGTGGTTCCCTTGATGCATTTCCTTGGCTAGGATGAGAGTAGAAGTGAGGTAGCTTGAGTCAATCCATCTTGGTGAGACACTCTCTCCTCTAAGTGGAACTTTAGCAGCTTGAAGGATTGGAGTGATGATGCCCCCAATGGTAAGTGCTCCTCTTGACCCCTTGTTTTCCAACTTTCCTACCCAGCTTCTCAAGTAAATCATGTGGTCAATGAGCACCATTGCAAGATCAGTCTCTACAGTGCTCCCAAGGATGATGGTTCCATCTCTTGCCTTGAGGATGATCCCATTGAGAGCCAAGTCAATCATCTTCAGCTCTCCCTCATTGATGTTCCCAGTTTCCTTCCTTGCAAAGAAGGTGTTTGCAAGGGCTTTATGGAAGTACCTTAAGACTGGGCTCCTTATCTTTGAGCTCTTGGAGTTGGAGGAGGAGTAGAGCTTGTTGTCCCCAATGGTTTCCCAAACTGAGTAGAGCTCCTCTCTTGGTATCCTCAAGCTCCTATGGCTGCCAGTTTCAAATCCAAACACATTGGCTATCTTTTTTATTGTAAGCTCATGCTTCCTCCCTTGATTGTGAAGGTGATGTGACCAGCCCCAGCCTCAGGATCTTTCCTTGCATATGTGTGGAGCTTGACAGTGGCAAGGAACTCACAACTCTCCTCTTTGTAGCCCTCCATGCAAAGCCCCATAAACTTGGTGAGATTGCTCTTCTCAAAGAGATATTCTACATCCTCATCAATAGCAAGCTTCTGCATGGTCTCCTTGTGTGGATACCTAGTTCCCAAGAACTCCATCCTCATGAAAGCATCATAAAGTTGCCTCTTTGTCAGCCCACAAGACTCAGCTTCTCCATCATCCATCAATTCTTCTTCTTCACTTTCCTCCTCACTCTCACTTTCACTTTCTTCTTGCTCAACTTCAACAGCTGGCCTCTTCCCCTTGGCCTTGTGCTTCCTCATAAATTCATTAAGAGTAGGCTCTCTTTCCTCCTCACTTTCGGTCCTCTCAGGATCTTCCTCAACTCGCTCTCTCCTTGGACGCGGCACTTGGCTCGACCTACTGCTCGAACGGCCACTCGGTCGAGTGGTTGATCGAGTGGATCGAGTGACTCTCTCAGCTTCACCTCTTGATTCAAGGTCAGCATCACGACGTTCCATGGAGCTTGCAGCGGTTTGGTGCGACTTCTTGGTAATTTTGGAAGACATTTTCAAAAGAAACTGAAGGGAATAGACTCAAAGCACAAAGTTAATAGGTTAGTGACCCAAAAACTTGAAAGAACAAACTTGAGCAAGAGATGAACTTTGAAAGAGATTTTAAAGCTTGAATTTAAATGTTTTGAGCAAATGAGAGAATGTGAGAAGTGTAGGTTCGAGCAAGGACTATATAAAGAAGCTAAGGGGACAAGGAGACAAGGGTGGAGCGTCCATACCATTCAAATTCGAAATGGGAATCTTTGACTTACTTTTTGGCTGCCACTCGACCCCACACTCGACCAGCACGTGGTCGAGCTCCTTGAAAAATTTTGAAATTTCAAAATTTTTCTCCTTGTTCTTCCCTCCACTTGATCATTCTAGAAGAATGGGAATCAAATGGGCTTCTATTAGTATCCAGCTCGGCCGAGTACCTCTTGTGGTCTTGGTCGAGTGGGCTTGCGAGTCTCCTTCTCCAAGTCCAAATCTTTCTTTATCCAACTACATTCTTCCTCAAAAGCCTGTCTAACACAAACATAAAGTAAAACATATCAAAACTACTAGGAAAATAAACTATATTTACAAAGGATACCTTAGGGACTTCCTCCCTAGTGAGCTTGTTTAGAGTCACTAAGCTTGACTTCTTATAGCTCTTTAAACTTGATTAGGAGACCAAGGAGGTGATGAAATCCCTCCTGGTTCTGCTTGGTAACCTTGGTGCTCCTTCTTGATCACTACTTCCTTAACACTTGAACCATGTTTCTTCTTAAACTTGAGTTTTGGTTTTGCCTTCTTCAAAGACCTTTTGTTGAGCTGAGCTTGAAGTTCCTTTACTAAACCAGCTAGCACTTGAACTGAACCCCTTAGTTCTTGGACAGTCTTAGCTTGGGCTGAACCTTTAATCCTAGGGTTCCCTCCTTCCTCAAAAACTTCACAACTAGCCTTTTTCCCTATCATAAAGTGTTGACCTTCAATAGTAGGCTGATGATTAGCATTCTTGATGTCAAACTTCATAGTGAAGTCTTTAGCAAGATGAAGTTTGATGGTTCCCATCTTAACATCTATTACAGCTCCAACTGTGGCTAAGAATGGTCTCCCCAAGATGAGAGGATCTTCTGGCTCTTGGTCCATGTTCATGATCACAAAATCAGTTGGGATTCTTGCCTTTCCTATCTTTACTGGAAAGTTTTCAATTATCCCAAGCACATCCCTCTTGGATCCATCTGCCATGCCAATATAGAGATTGCAAGGCTTAAAGTATTCATACCCCAACTTTTCAGCCACTGAGTATGGCATTAGGCTCACTGAAGCTCCCAGATCACACAAGCATTTGTTGAAGTGCATGTAGCTAATGGAGCAAGGTAGATCAAATGATCCAGGGTCTTCAAGTTTTGTTGGTATAACAGCTTCCCCAATCTCTCTTAAGTCCTTCATGTCTTGTTCCTGAGCTTTCATCTTGGATAATTCAAGCAGCATGTCCTTGTAGGAAGGATTCTGAACAAATTTGCTCAAGTCAGGCCCTCTCTCTTCTTCCTTGTAAGCAATGGTAATCTCTTGTATGGCCATTACTTCCTTCAAGACTTTCACTTCCTCTTGTTGCAAAGCCATCTTTTCTTTTTTCTCAATAATTTCCCTCAGTTCCCTTATCTTTTGTGCCTTGAAACGTCCTGGGAATGGTAGAGGCGGTTTGTAAGCAGGAGGAATGTATCTGCAACTCGATCAACCACTCGAGCATGCACTCGGTCGAGTGGCTGTTCGAGTACCATGTCGAGTGCAGTGTCGCACTCCAGTTGCTTTGCAAAAACATCACTTGGGGCTTCAGTAACTGATAAATTCCCCCAAACTTGGACTTCACTGTCCTCAGTGACTTCTTTCTCATGAACTTGAATGGCCTTGGCTGTGAACTCCCTTGGATTTTGGACAGCTTTTCCAGGGAGTTGGCTAGGTTTAGGGGCTGAAGTAGAGGCAATGTTACTCTCCATATACTTCACTCTTGAGTTAAGACCCTCAAACTTCATGTTTAGATCATTGTACTGTGAAGTGAGTCTTTGATTCAACTCAGCAAACTGTTTGGCCTCCTCAATCTTTCCTTGTGTTTGCCCAATCAACAACTGTTGCATCATTGCCCTTAAGTCTTGTTCCTGGCCTTGGTTAGTCTGAAACCCTGGTGGGGGACACAATGGAGGCTGGAACACTTGATGTTGTTGTTTAGGGATGTAGCTTTGTTGCTGTGGAGGCTGTTGAGGTGGATAAACTTGGTCTTGAGGGTTGGCCACATTGGTACTCCTATATGAGAGATTGTTGTTTTTGAAACCTCCTTGGTTGTAGCCTTTGAATCCTCCTTGGTTTTGCATGTAGCACAACTCAGCAAACTCAGTCTCCCCTTCTTGAACTGGAGCCTCTTCCTCTCCAATGAAGTGAATGGACTTTTGCTGGCTAAGAAGAATCTTGTCCAGCTTCTCATTGACCATCTTCAAATCCCTCTTGTACTTTTCCTCTTGATCAGTGGAGGATGACCTTATGGTTCTGTCATAGTCCTCATTGTAGTTGCCATCTGATTGAGCAAGATTTTCAACCAACTCCCATCCTTCTTCAACATTTTTGTTGAGGAAGTTTCCATTTGAAGCTGTGTCAAGAAGCATTCTGATCTTGGGAAGCACCCCTCTATACAAAGTGCTTAAAAGGGACTCATTGCTGAAGCCATGGTGAGGACACTGAGTCTGGAATCCTTTAAACCTTTCCCAAGCTTCACAAAAACTCTCATTATTCCTTTGAGCAAACCCAGAGATTTCATTTCTCAATCTAGCAGTTCTAGCATTGGAAAAGAATTTGGCCAAGAAAGCCTTCTTGCAAGCATCCCATGTGGTTATTGCTCCAGTAGGAAGAGTCTTCTCCCAAAGGTGAGCCTTATCTCCAAGTGAGAATGGAAATAGCCTTAACTTGAAGCCATCCTCACTGACCCCATTGATCTTAGTAAGACCACATATCCTATCAAATTCATCAAGGTGGTCTAGGGGATCTTCCATTGGCAACCCATGGAACTTGTTGGCTTGAATCATTGAGATCAATCCACTTTTGATCTCAAAGTTGTTGTTGGCAACAGTAGGAGGCACAATACCAGCTCTCTGGTTATGTGTGTTTGGTGCATCTCCAGCACCAATGTTTCTTGCTCTTGGAGGTTGTTGAGCTTGATTCTCCATTAGAACTTGTTGTTCTTGTTCCTGATGGATCCTTGTTTTCTGCTGTCTCAGGTCCCTTGGTGGTTTGTTGATGTGATCAAGGAGTCTCTGAAGATTGTGAGGACCCTTGGACCTTGTTTGCATCAACAGAGTCGAGTACAGACTCGGACAGGCACTCGGTCGAGCGCAGGCTCGAGTGGGTGGTCGAGTCGACTGGGAACTGATGTCTATTTGTATCCGGCTTCTGACTCGATCAAGTGCTCGAGCACACACTCGGTCGAGTGGTGGTCGAGTTGATGGTCGAGCTAGTACCTGAAACTCAAGCACAAACAAGCAGAAGAATAAACAAGATCAGTAATGAACAAGTGGATAAACGAACTTAATCTTAGACTTTTATGGATCCTAATTGTCACAAAACACACTCAAATAGGCAACGGCGCCAAATTGAAACAAGATATTTTATGGTGATGAGGTGAAAGATGGAATGGATGATGATGAATGTATGCAATGATGGGTAAGGTGTTTCAATTGCCCTTATGCAGTTGCAGTATAAGGGTATCAATCCAATTTGAGTGGTTGTAAACAGTTAAGATATGCATAAAGATCTAATTTAAGCCAGATGAAAAGGATGTTGCCACTAAACAATCCTATGATGAAAGTGTAAAGTGCAGAAGGTAAACTAAATGAACTAAGAACTAAATGCAAATGAAATAGAATGATTAAGACAGTAATGATGCAATCAACAGCAGAAACTAAGCTAAAGAACAAATGCAAGACAATAATGAACAGGACACTAAATGGATGCAGCAGAAATGGAACAGGAATGAAACAAGACAATCACAAATCATAAATAGCAGAGTTCTGGGGATGAACTCGAGCCAGCACTCGACCGAGTGTAGGTCGAGTGAGTGGTCGAGCTAGACTAAACGCAGAAACAGAGCAATGCAATAAAAACAGAGTAATGCAAAGACAGATCAAACTACAATCAAGCAACAGGATTAAGACTGAAAAATCAATAAACAAAGAAGGACTTGAGGAGGGATTCATGGGCTGGACTAATGATTGAGGCTATCTAACTTGATCAACAAATCTCAAACAACATGAGCTAATCTCTAGACATATGAATCCAAGACAAGTTTCTCACTCTCATGGTCAAGAAACAATCAAACCTATGCATTTCTAGACTTGCTCTCACATAGTAAAGAATCTACACAAGCAGGCAGTAAGAAATATGTCTCATACCAAACAAAACTTCTAATCTCTTAGCAAGCAAGATGGTAAGCTCTAGATCTAGCCTTATCTATGCCTCTTAAACATTGGTGTGATGCTAAGATGCTTGAAATCAGATCCTACCCTCTCAGATATAGGATCAGCATTAAGAACATCTACCCTAGAAGAGATCTACAACAATCAAGCTTGATCAAGCCAAACAAACCTCATTCACAGCCCAGCCTAACCCATCCTCAAGATCCTAAACTACTACTCACAAGAACACATGATAAACATCAAAATCATAAACCCAGAAAAGATTGAAACTTGCATCATTAGATAGATAAAACAAAGATCTACAATATTGAAAAAGAAATGAAACTTAAATTCTCAATATTAAGAAAGTTATTAAACTAACAATAAGAGAAATTTAGTCTTTTTCAAGTACAAGATCTTAGGAATAAAAAGCAAAAGGAATAAATCCCAAAAAGGTAAATACTAGGTTTTTAAGAATATCTAAAAAGCTGACTCCTCTTTGTGGCTGCAGGTACAAGGCTTTATATAGGAGGGGAGTGGAAGCCCTAAAAATGCTAAAAGACAAAATAGTCAACGGCTCGGTCAACTCGACCTGTGCTCGGTCGAGTGGCAGGTCGAGCTGGCTTCTCTCGTGCATTGTCCACTCGGTCGAGTCCTCCTCAGCACACGGTCGAGTGTCTGGTCGAGTGTGCGGTCGAGTTGGACTCCGGACCTTGTTATTTCAGCCTTAACTCTCTTGCTTTCCCTTCATGATTGCTTCACTCCTTCCTCAACATTGCTTCCATGCTCCTTAAGCTCCAAAATCACCTGTTTATGCATGAAAAGATGCAAATGCAATGCAACTAAACTCTTATGCATGATTGGTCCTAAAGCTATGCAATAATGGTGAAAATGGATAGCAAAAGATGCAAAAGATGTGAATATACTAAGGGAAAACAGGGTAAAATATATGAACATCATTTGTTGACGTGAATGAACTTGTTTGTCATGCCTGCTCGACCACGTTTCTCTAGCGAGAGCTAGGTATGGAAGTGGTTGAGTCTGAGTAGCTTTTACCAAGAGATTGGATTAGCTAAGTTGTGATGTTCATTGTTTAGGGATAGATTGCTTGTGGCATGTTAAACACTCTGTAGACTAGGATACTCCACCGACATCAATTACTCCCATCCTTAGGACTTTTATCCTTTTGATTGATATTACATTCCTGAGTTTGTTTCGCTTCTTGCTTTTTAGTTCATGCTTAGACTCGTTTCCGTTTTTATTAATTTTCATTTCTTGTCTTTGAAACAAGGTATTTTGTATGATGAGGTGAAAGATGCAATGATGGGTAAGGTGTTTCAATTCCCCTTATGCAGTTGCAGTATAAGGGGTATCAATCCAATTTGAGTGGTTGTAAACAGTTAAGATATGCATAAAGATCTAATTTAAGCCAAATGAAAAGGATGTTGCCACTAAACAATCCTATGATGAAAGTGTAAAGTGCAGAAGGTAAACTAAATGAACTAAGAACTAAATGCAAATGAAATAGAATGATTAAGACAGTAATGATGCAACCAACAGAAACAGAAACTAAGCTAAATAACAAATGCAAGACAATAATGAACAGGACACTAAATGGATGCAGCAGAAATGGAACAGGAATGAAACAAGACAATCACAAATCATAAATAGCAGAGTTCTGGGGATGAACTCGAGCCAGCACTCGACCGAGTGTAGGTCGAGTGAGTGGTCGAGCTAGACTAAACGCAGAAACAGAGCAATGCAATAAAAACGAGTAATGCAAAGACAGATCAAACTACAATCAAGCAACGGGATTAAGACTGAAAAATCAATAAACAAAGAAGGACTTGAGGAGGGATTCATGGGCTGGACTAATGATTGAGGCTATCTAACTTGATCAACAAATCTCAAACAACATGAGCTAATCTCTAGACATATGAATCCAAGACAAGTTTCTCCCACTCTCATGGTCAAGAAACAATCAAACCTATGCATTTCTAGACTTGCTCTCACATAGTAAAGAATCTACACAAGCAGGCAGTAAGAAATATGTCTCATACCAAACAAAACTTCTAATCTCTTAGCAAGCAAGATGGTAAGCTCTAGATCTAGCCTTATCTATGCCTCTTAAACATTGGTGTGATGCTAAGATGCTTGAAATCAGATCCTACCTTCGATATAGGATCAGCATTAAGAACATCTACCCTAGAAGAGATCTACAACAATCAAGCTTGATCAAGCCAAACAAACCTCATTCACAGCCCAGCCTAACCCATCCTCAAGATCCTAAACTACTACTCACAAGAACACATGATAAACATCAAAATCATAAACCCAGAAAAGATTGAAACTTGCATCATTAGATAGATAAAACAAAGATCTACAATATTGAAAAAGAAATGAAACTTAAATTCTCAATATTAAGAAAGTTATTAAACTAACAATAATAGAAATTTAGTCTTTTTCAAGTACAAGATCTTAGGAATAAAAAGCAAAAGAATAAATCCCAAAGGTAAATACTAGGTTTAGAGAATATCTAAAAGCTGACTAAACTCTCTTTTGTGGCTGCAGGTACAAGGCTTTATATGAGGGGAGTGGAAGCCCTAAAAATGCTAAAAGACAAAATAGTCAACGGCTCGGTCAACTCGACCTGTGCTCGGTCGAGTGGCAGGTCGAGCTGGCTTCTCTCGTGCATTGTCCACTCGGTCGAGTCCTCCTCAGCACACGGTCGAGTGTCTGGTCGAGTGTGCGGTCGAGTTGGACTCCGGACCTTGTTATTTCAGCCTTAACTCTCTTGCTTTCCCTTCATGATTCACTCCTTCCTCAACATTGCTTCCATGCTCCTTAAGCTCCAAAATCACCTGTTTATGCATGAAAAGATGCAAATGCAATGCAACTAAACTCTAATGCATGATTAGTCCTAAAGCTATGCAATAATGGTGAAAATGGATAGCAAAAGATGCAAAAGATGTGAATATACTAAGGGAAAACAGGTAAAATATATGAACATCAACACCCCCAAACTTAGTCTTTGCTTGCCCTCAAGCAAATAAGCAAGACATAAGAATGTAGGTGAGGTTTGAAAGTGGGATCTCAGCTCCTAAAGCTTGCAAACAGACCATCTAGAATCAATGTCCAAGTTACTAGTACTATGATGCAAGTTGAATGAGCTGTACTTAAAGATTTTAGACAAGCATGTCACAACCTTTACTGATTTGAGCCTTAGATATCCACATGCATTCAAATCAACCATTTCCTTTAACATTCATTAATCAAGAACATGAATCAATTCTATGCAATGCTTAAACTCATTTGGCTTGGAGGTAAAGGCTTTGAGACAATGATGGTCTCTTTTTAGAGTGGGGCTTATCAATATCAAGGTTCTCTCATAAAAATGGATTGAGCTTTAGAAGAATGCTAAAGGTAAGAACACCTAGACACATACAAGAATAAAACCTTGTCTACCCAAAGGTACCCAAAGTGTTTATCCTAGCAATCTAAACCCAAATGATCCTAGTGCTACCCTTTAACTTCTTCTTTTCTCTTTCACCCTTTTCTCTTTTGATTTTCAAGTCTTAGGAGAGGTTTCTTATTTGATCTTTCTAGTGGGATGGGGATTCTTACTTATTTGCTATGGTTCTCTTTTCTTCTTATTCTTAAGACATACAAGCTTTTGCTAGACTTTTCTTTTCTTTCTTTTCTTTTCTTTAACTAGAACCATCTTCAACATTTTTTGCTTCCCATCCTTTCACTAGACCTTGCTTAAACACAATTTCCTCTTAAAGACTCTACCCTTTTTTTTCTTCTTTTTTTTTTTTTTTCTTTTCTTTTCTTTTCTTTCTTTAACTTCCAAGTCCCAAACCCAACAAATGAACCACCTAGTCCTATCTAGTTTGAAAAATGCAAACTAGAACTACACAAGGCTTTACTCTTGTCAGTTCAAACCTAACACTTTCTACCAAGCTCAATCCTAAAAATAGGCCTCACACACTCAAGAATAAACATGGCTTGAAAGAAGGGTTGGTTAAGGGTAGGGAAACTGATTCTTAATGAGGAAATCAGCTACTTGGATCAACAAGAGTGGTAAAAAGGAGAAAGATGATCCAAATATGTATATGGTATCCATGAGTTTAAAGCAATGCACACATTGATAATTGAAAGTCAATATTAAGTTCTTATAGATAGGAAATGGCATCAAATCACAACATGCTTCAATTTAGACTAAATGCAATGCAGGAATTCAATGCTTGGTTCAATCTTATGCTTCTAACCACTCAACTAGCATCAAAGTACTATTAACTTGGGCATTGATCCTAGTCTAGTGAATGAGCAAGCTAACAAGGAAATACTCATCATAGATCCCTAATGCAAGCAGTCCTATATGATAAACAAAATACTTGAATATGCAAAGCAAACTACATGAACACTCTTTTTTTATAAAGATTTTTGCAAAAATTTTCAAATTTTTAGGGTTTTCTATGCCTTAGATGCTATGCAAATATTAACATGATGATGCTAAAAATTTGAAATAAGAAAACAAAACACAATGTCAAATGCTATCTCAAACCCTCCCCAAACTTAAATCACACAGTCCCTTGTGTGAAAGAAATTTGTTTGAGGATTCAAGACTTAAAACAAAACACACAATATGAAATGCAAATGGTATTTACAATGGAAAGGTGATAGTGTTACCTCAAGGATTGTAGAAGAAACTATCCACATCCTCCTGCATGCTATCAAAGGTGTAGCTGGGGTCTTGTTGGTGACTTGGAGAGGGGATTGGGGCAGCTCGACGATGGCGATCGACCGTGACTCGGTCGAGTGCATGTCCGAGTGGGGGTCGAGCTGGACTGCGGATGTCATAACTCTGTCCTTGCTGCTGGGAGAACTGTTGGTAGAACTGGTGGTAGAGGGCTGGATCCGTGAAGTAGTGGGGTGGGATGGGAGGGTAACCTGGATAAGCAGCTTGAGGTGGGAAGCCATATGGTTGTCTGTGCTGGAACTCGGTCGAGTGCACTGGTGGTGCTCGGTCGAGTGGGTGCTCGAGTGACCCGGTCGAGTGCCTCGAAAACTGCTGTTCTCGGGTACTTGAGCTCCTCTTCCTCTGAATTGGCTCATACATTGAAGCCCTAGCTGGTTCCACAGGATTCGCAACCCTTGAAAGTGCTCTAGTTGAGCTACTTCTCCTCAAAGGGCTTGAATGGCTAGGAGATGAGTTTCCACTCTTCAGCTCGGCAATCTCCTTCTTTAAGCCCTTGATAGACTTAGCCATGTTGGTCACCTTCTTCTTCAGCTTATCAAACCTCTTTCCTTGCCACTTGCCCCACTTTTGCAAAAGAGTTAACCTCTTGGCATTCTCCCTCACTCCTCTACTATCTCTTGGGTTGGGCTCATAGTCTTCAAAGTAGAACTGCTCCTCTCCTTCAGCTACTTGTGCATTTCCAGCTTCTTCAACTCTAGGTTGAACCACTCCATCAAACCAATGCTCCTCAGCTGGCCAAAAGTCAATGTTGGCTCCTCTTGAATGGTGGTGAGCTCTTGGTTAGGCAATATGATTTGCTTTTTCCCAAGTGTTGGAAGCTCATAGTTGAAAATGTGGTTCCCTTGATGCATTTCCTTGGCTAGGATGAGAGTAGAAGTGAGGTAGCTTGAGTCAATCCATCTTGGTGAGACACTCTCTCCTCTAAGTGGAACTTTAGCAGCTTGAAGGATTGGAGTGATGATGCCCCCAATGGTAAGTGCTCCTCTTGACCCCTTGTTTTCCAACTTTCCTACCCAGCTTCTCAAGTAAATCATGTGGTCAATGAGCACCATTGCAAGATCAGTCTCTACAGTGCTCCCAAGGATGATGGTTCCATCTCTTGCCTTGAGGATGATCCCATTGAGAGCCAAGTCAATCATCTTCAGCTCTCCCTCATTGATGTTCCCAGTTTCCTTCCTTGCAAAGAAGGTGTTTGCAAGGGCTTTATGGAAGTACCTTAAAACTGGGCTCCTTATCTTTGAGCTCTTGGAGTTGGAGGAGGAGTAGAGCTTGTTGTCCCCAATGGTTTCCCAAACTGAGTAGAGCTCCTCTCTTGGTATCCTCAAACTCCTATGGCTGCCAGTTTCAAATCCAAACACATTGGCTATCTTTTTTATTGTAAGCTCATGCTTCCTCCCTTGATTGTGAAGGTGATGTGACCAGCCCCAGCCTCAGGATCTTTCCTTGCATATGTGTGGAGCTTGACAGTGGCAAGGAACTCACAACTCTCCTCTTTGTAGCCCTCCATGCAAAGCCCCATAAACTTGGTGAGATTGCTCTTCTCAAAGAGATATTCTACATCCTCATCAATAGCAAGCTTCTGCATGGTCTCCTTGTGTGGATACCTAGTTCCCAAGAACTCCATCCTCATGAAAGCATCATAAAGTTGCCTCTTTGTCAGCCCACAAGACTCAGCTTCTCCATCATCCATCAATTCTTCTTCTTCACTTTCCTCCTCACTCTCACTTTCACTTTCTTCTTGCTCAACTTCAACAGCTGGCCTCTTCCCCTTGGCCTTGTGCTTCCTCATAAATTCATTAAGAGTAGGCTCTCTTTCCTCCTCACTTTCGGTCCTCTCAGGATCTTCCTCAACTCGCTCTCTCCTTGGACGCGGCACTTGGCTCGACCTACTGCTCGAACGGCCACTCGGTCGAGTGGTTGATCGAGTGGACCGTCGAGTGACTCTCTCAGATTCACCTCTTGATTCAAGGTCAGCATCACGACGTTCCATGGAGCTTGCAGCGGTTTGGTGCGACTTCTTGGTAATTTTGGAAGACATTTTCAAAAGAAACTGAAGGAATAGACTCAAAGCACAAAGTTAATAGGTTAGTGACCCAAAAACTTGAAAGAACAAACTTGAGCAAGAGATGAACTTTGAAAGAAATTTTAAAGCTTGAATTTAAATGTTTTGAGCAAATGAGAGAATGTGAGAAGTGTAGGTTCGAGCAAGGACTATATAAAGAAGCTAAGGGGACAAGGAGACAAGGGTGGAGCGTCCATACCATTCAAATTCGAAATGGGAATCTTTGACTTACTTTTTGGCTGCCACTCGACCCCACACTCGACCAGCACGTGGTCGAGCTCCTTGAAAAATTTTGAAATTTCAAAATTTTTCTCCTTGTTCTTCCCTCACTTGATCATTCTAGAAGAATGGGAATCAAATGGGCTTCTATTAGTATCCAGCTCGGCCGAGTACCTCTTGTTGTCTTGGTCGAGTGGGCTTCGGGTCTATTTTTCCAAGTCCAAATCTTTCTTTATCCAACTACATTCTTCCTCAAAAGCCTGTCTAACACAATCATAAAGTAAAACATATCAAAACTACTAGGAAAATAAACTATATTTACAAAGGATACCTTAGGGACTTCCTCCCTAGTGAGCTTGTTTAGAGTCACTAAGCTTGACTTCTTATAGCTCTTTAAACTTGATTAGGAGACCAAGGAGGTGATGAAATCCCTCCTGGTTCTGCTTGGTAACCTTGGTGCTCCTTCTTGATCACTACTTCCTTAACACTTGAACCATGTTTCTTCTTAAACTTGAGTTTTGGTTTTGCCTTCTTCAAAGACCTTTTGTTGAGCTGAGCTTGAAGTTCCTTTACTAAACCAGCTAGCACTTGAACTGAACCCCTTAGTTCTTGGACAGTCTTAGCTTGGGCTGAACCTTTAATCCTAGGGTTCCCTCCTTCCTCAAAAACTTCACAACTAGCCTTTTTCCTATCATAAAGTGTTGACCTTCAATAGTAGGCTGATGATTAGCATTCTTGATGTCAAACTTCATAGTGAAGTCTTTAGCAAGATGAAGTTTGATGGTTCCCATCTTAACATCTATTACAGCTCCAACTGTGGCTAAGAATGGTCTCCCCAAGATGAGAGGATCTTCTGGCTCTTGGTCCATGTTCATGATCACAAAATCAGTTGGGATTCTTGCCTTTCCTATCTTTACTGGAAAGTTTTCAATTATCCCAAGCACATCCCTCTTGGATCCATCTGCCATGCCAATATAGAGATTGCAAGGCTTAAAGTATTCATACCCCAACTTTTCAGCCACTGAGTATGGCATTAGGCTCACTGAAGCTCCCAGATCACACAAGCATTTGTTGAAGTGCATGTAGCTAATGGAGCAAGGTAGATCAAATGATCCAGGGTCTTCAAGTTTTGTTGGTATAACAGCTTCCCCAATCTCTCTTAAGTCCTTCATGTCTTGCTCCTGAGCTTTCATCTTGGATAATTCAAGCAGCATGTCCTTGTAGGAAGGATTCTGAACGAATTTGCTCAAGTCAGGCCCTCTCTCCTCTTCCTTGTAAGCAATGGTAATCTCTTGTATAGCCATTACTTCCTTCAAGACTTTCACTTCCTCTTGTTGCAAAGCCATCTTTTCTTTTTTCTCAATAATTTCCCTCAGTTCCCTTATCTTTTGTGCCTTGAAACGTCCTGGGAATGGTAGAGGCGGTTTGTAAACAGGAGGAATGTATCTAGCAGCTTAACAGCTTCTGTATCTGCAACTCGATCAACCACTCGAGCATGCACTCGGTCGAGTGGCTGTTCGAGTACCTGGTCGAGTGCAATGTCGCACTCCGGTTGCTTTGCAAAAACATCACTTGGGGCTTCAGAACTGATAAATTCCCCAAACTTGGACTTCACTGTCCTCAGTGACTTCTTTCTCATGAACTTGAATGGCCTTGGCTGTGAACTCCCTTGGATTTTGGACAGCTTTTCCAGGGAGTTGGCTAGGTTTAGGGGCTGAAGTAGAGGCAATGTTACTCTCCATATACTTCACTCTTGAGTTAAGACCCTCAAACTTCATGTTTAGATCATTGTACTGTGAAGTGAGTCTTTGATTCAACTCAGCAAACTGTTTGGCCTCCTCAATCTTTCCTTGTGTTTGCCCAATCAACAACTGTTGCATCATTGCCCTTAAGTCTTGTTCCTGGCCTTGGTTAGTCTGAAACCCTGGTGGGGGACACAATGGAGGCTGGAACACTTGATGTTGTTGTTTAGGGATGTAGCTTTGTTGCTGTGGAGGCTGTTGAGGTGGATAAACTTGGTCTTGAGGGTTGGCCACATTGGTACTCCTATATGAGAGATTGTTGTTTTTGAAACCTCCTTGGTTGTAGCCTTTGAATCCTCCTTGGTTTTGCATGTAGCACAACTCAGCAAACTCAGTCTCCCCTTCTTGAACTGGAGCCTCTTCCTCTCCAATAAAGTGAATGGACTTTTGCTGGCTAAGAAGAATCTTGTCCAGCTTCTCATTGACCATCTTCAAATCCCTCTTGTACTTTTCCTCTTGATCAGTGGAGGATGACCTTATGGTTCTATCATAGTCCTCATTGTAGTTGCCATCTGATTGAGCAAGATTTTCAACCAATTCCCATCCTTCTTCAACATTTTTGTTGAGGAAGTTTCCATTTGAGGCTGTGTCAAGAAGCATTCTGATCTTGGGAAGCACCCCTCTATACAAAGTGCTTAAAAGGGACTCATTGCTGAAGCCATGGTGAGGACACTGAGTCTGGAATCCTTTAAACCTTTCCCAAGCTTCACAAAAACTCTCATTATTCCTTTGAGCAAACCCAGAGATTTCATTTCTCAATCTAGCAGTTCTAGCATTGGAAAAGAATTTGGCCAAGAAAGCCTTCTTGCAAGCATCCCATGTGGTTATTGCTCCAGTAGGAAGAGTCTTCTCCCAAAGGTGAGCCTTATCTCCAAGTGAGAATGGAAATAGCCTTAACTTGAAGCCATCCTCACTGACCCCATTGATCTTAGTAAGACCACATATCCTATCAAATTCATCAAGGTGGTCTAGGGGATCTTCCATGTGCAACCCATGGAACTTGTTGGCCAGAATCATTGAGATCAATCCACTTTTGATCTCAAAGTTGTTGTTGGCAACAGTAGGAGGCACAATACCAGCTCTCTGGTTATGTGTGTTTGGTGCATCTCCAGCACCAATGTTTCTTGCTCTTGGAGGTTGTTGAGCTTGATTCTCCATTAGAACTTGTTGTTCTTGTTCCTGATGGATCCTTGTTTTCTGCTGTCTCAGGTCCCTTGGTGGTTTGTTGATGTGATCAAGGAGTCTCTGAAGATTGTGAGGACCCTTGGACCTTGTTTGCATCAACAGAGTCGAGTACAGACTCGGACAGGCACTCGGTCGAGCGCAGGCTCGAGTGGGTGGTCGAGTCGACTGGGAACTGATGACTATTTCTATCCGGCTTCTGACTCGATAAAGTGCTCGAGCACACACACGGTCGAGTGGTGGTCGAGTTGGTGGTCGAGCTAGTACCTGAAACTCAAGCACAAACAAGCAGAAGAATAAACAAGATCAGTAATGAACAAGTGGATAAACGAACTTAATCTTAGACTTTTATGGATCCTAATTGTCACAAAAACACACTCAAATCGGCAACGGCGCCAAATTGAAACAAGGTATTTTGTATGATGAGGTGAAAGATGCAATGATGGGTAAGGTGTTTCAATTCCCCTTATGCAGTTGCAGTATAAGGGGTATCAATCCAATTTGAGTGGTTGTAAACAGTTAAGATATGCATAAAGATCTAATTTAAGCCAGATGAAAAGGATGTTGCCACTAAACAATCCTATGATGAAAGTGTAAAGTGCAGAAGGTAAACTAAATGAACTAAGAACTAAATGCAAATGAAATAGAATGATTAAGACAGTAATGATGCAACCAACAGAAACAGAAACTAAGCTAAATAACAAATGCAAGACAATAATGAACAGGACACTAAATGGATGCAGCAGAAATGGAACAGGAATGAAACAAGACAATCACAAATCATAAATAGCAGAGTTCTGGGGATGAACTCGAGCCAGCACTCGACCGAGTGTAGGTCGAGTGAGTGGTCGAGTTGGACTAAACGCAGAAACAGAGCAATGCAATAAAAACAGAGTAATGCAAAGACAGATCAAACTACAATCAAGCAACGGGATTAAGACTGAAAAATCAATAAACAAAGAAGGACTTGAGGAGGGATTCATGGGCTGGACTAATGATTGAGGCTATCTAACTTGATCAACAAATCTCAAACAACATGAGCTAATCTCTAGACATATGAATCCAAGACAAGTTTCTCCCACTCTCATGGTCAAGAAACAATCAAACCTATGCATTTCTAGACTTGCTCTCACATAGTAAAGAATCTACACAAGCAGGCAGTAAGAAATATGTCTCATACCAAACAAAACTTCTAATCTCTTAGCAAGCAAGATGGTAAGCTCTAGATCTAGCCTTATCTATGCCTCTTAAACATTGGTGTGATGCTAAGATGCTTGAAATCAGATCCTACCTTCTCAGATATAGGATCAGCATTAAGAATATCTACCCTAGAAGAGATCTACAACAATCAAGCTTGATCAAGCCAAACAAACCTCATTCACAGCCCAGCCTAACCCATCCTCAAGATCCTAAACTACTACTCACAAGAACACATGATAAACATCAAAATCATAAACCCAGAAAAGATTGAAACTTGCATCATTAGATAGATAAAACAAAGATCTACAATATTGAAAAAGAAATGAAACTTAAATTCTCAATATTAAGAAAGTTATTAAACTAACAATAATGAGAAATTTAGTCTTTTTCAAGTACAAGATCTTAGGAATAAAAAGCAAAAGGAATAAATCCCAAAAAGGTAAATACTAGGTTTAGAGAATATCTAAAAAGCTGACTAAAAAGCTGACTCTTTTTGTGGCTGCAGGTACAAGGCTTTATATAGGAGGGGAGTGGAAGCCCTAAAAATGCTAAAAGACAAAATAGTCAACGGCTCGGTCAACTCGACCTGTGCTCGGTCGAGTGGCAGGTCGAGCTGGCTTCTCTCGTGCATTGTCCACTCGGTCGAGTCCTCCTCAGCACACGGTCGAGTGTCTGGTCGAGTGTGCGGTCGAGTTGGACTCCGGACCTTGTTATTTCAGCCTTAACTCTCTTGCTTTCCCTTCATGATTGCTTCACTCCTTCCTCAACATTGCTTCCATGCTCCTTAAGCTCCAAAATCACCTGTTTACGCATGAAAAGATGTAAATGCAATGCAACTAAACTCTAATGCATGATTAGTCCTAAAGCTATGCAATAATGGTGAAAATGGATAGCAAAAGATGCAAAAGATGTGAATATACTAAGGGAAAACAGGGTAAAATATATGAACATCAGTCTTGCATTCTCGTTTCTAGTTCCAGAACACATTTTCGTTTGCATTTTTTTGTCATTCTAGGATTGTTAGAAAAAACACTCTTTTTGAATTGGCTTGACTTGTGATTGCTTGATCGCATCTTGATTGTTAGCAACATCCCATTTGGATTGACACCTTAAGTACTACGACACATAAGGTTAATTGAACCTGCTAGGATAGACACACAAAAATCTAGTATCACCTTGTTGTCAAATAATTCATATAAATAACTTTAATACGGTCACACTTCATCTTGTAAATCTGTTTAAACACATAATAAATCTTTTAAAACGTTTTCTAAACACATTTTAAAACCTTTTAAAACTTTTTAAAACCATTTAAAACCCATTGTAAAATACATATTTCGTTAACAACACATTGTAAAACCTTTATTAATTGTAATCATACTGTTGTTGTTAACGACTTCCATGGCGTCTCTAGTATTGTGAACCACCTAGCATCAACTTTGTTACCCACAATTGTTAGTTGCCTACATCCAAAAATAAACACATTATAATGCTTACAAAAGCATGAATACATCTTTTAAAATCTTTAATTAAAGACTAATTGAACCTTTATAATACTTACTTTGTTTTCCTTTAATTCGTCCATTAAGTAAATATTTCTAACCGGGTCTTATCAACTTTGGAAAATGATGTATTGTTGGGTGCTTCTTCTTCTCAGCCGTGTAAGGCGGCTGAGTGTGAATAGAAGGAACACTAGTTCGTTCACTTTTTCTTTGCATACCACCAACATCATCAGATTTACTTTTTTTTTTTCCGTGGCTGAACAAAACAAAAAGATATCCAACTTTATGTCGATACTCTGGAAAACAATTTAAATTACTCATAGAAATTATTAAGTTAGATACAAACCCCTTCTCTAGCTTGAACATCAGCATCGGGATTTTCACTTGGTTTACGCTTCTTCCTCTGCAGTGGCACAAGAACATCACAATTTTTTGTAAACATAATTAATTTGTAAAACATCATAAAGCATTATACAACAAGATAGTAACTTCTTTTCTGGTTGTAACATCATCATAACCATTATTGCTTTGCTTAGACTTTCTCTGCAGTTCAAAAGTTTGCAAGAAAACAATGTTTTAAAGACTCATTATATATACCTTACCAAAATCTAATTAGATAAAAAAAATAGAAGGTTTACCTGCTTTCCTTCTCTCAAAACTGTCTTCTTACTACTTGCTCCCTTCTCGTTAAACATGCTTTTATCTTTTCCACTATCCTGATCTTGTTGTGAAAGAAGATCAAATTTTGGTGTAGAAGGGCATAGAGAAGGAGATTTATCCTTCAATGATAAATGATAACAATTGTGGTTTACAACAGGCTTTAAAAGGGATTTTTGAAACTTATAACAAAACTAACTCAGTGTACCTTTGGTGTTCCTTCAAAGTAATTACCATCATCACCACCAGATTTTTTTGGTGTTTTCATCATCCCCAGCGTAACTTCCATCTTCTGTGTTTGACGGACGGACAGAATCTTCAGACGCACTTTCTAAGATTTCTTCTCTAACAATATCTCCATCAACATTTTGTTTGCTAGCCTGCAACATATTATTGTAAAACCCTTTTAAAACTCGTTTAAAACCTTTGTAAACACATTGTAAATTATAAACACCTTGTAAAATACCCAATTACGTAAACAACATCTTTAAAAAGTTTTACAATGTGTTTTAAAAAGGATTTTAAAAGGTATAGGTAACCCTTGATACCAGTTTCCAAACATTGTAATACCTTTTAAAAATATTGTAAAACCTTTTAAAAACATTTTTAAACATTTTAAAAACACATTGTAAAACCTTTTTAAAACATTATAAAGGCCTTTATAAAATAGAGAGTCAGCTCTTCATTTCTAACCTCTTCATTTCTATTTTGTCCATCTTCTTCTGCGAGAGACTGCAAACGGAAAAAAAAGCTCAGTTAATAGGCTTTTAAAATTTTATAACTTACAGAGTAATTATATTGTTCAAATATTACTCCTTCGTCCTTATATTTCTTCAGTCTTATTTTGACAGCCAGCTCAAGGGCTTCTAGTGTTTTATTGAAGTCTTCTAACATGAAGACGATTTTGTCAAGTTTTTCAGAATCTAACAAATTCTCCTTTTTCTCATGTTCCTCATGTTTCTCAGAGTCTTGAAAATTCTCCCCCATTTTGTCACCTAACTCTCCCATGGCATTGTAAATATAAACTAATCTTGAAGACCACTCTTCTTTCTTCAGTCTGTTGCCTTTCATAACTAGGCCAATAACTTCTTCAAAATCATTGTCATCTTCATATACCAAATGCTTATATTCTTGTGGGTCTCCAATTATAGTTTTGACTTCAACCTACAAAAATAATCAAAGTCCATGAAAACAAAATTGATCAAATAAGATAACCAATGAATAACTAAACTACGATTTTAATAGAATTCCAAACTTACACAAGTTGTTGTCTTAATAGCATCAACAACTTCATTAAATTGTGGAGCTTGACTTGAGTGCCACTTGAGAAACGACGGATACAAGGTTTTTGAATTATCACACCTTTTCCCAAATGTAGAACCAAAAATGGGAACAACACTCAAAGCCCATATTGATAATGCCAATGGAAATCCATTGACATTATACTGACCTTTGGACCACGTATCTTTATTCAATCTCTGAATGCATGTAGCAAGAACATTATATGCGTCCTTGCCGCATGGTTGGGCTGTATACACATCAAAATTCTAATGCATGCTGAAGTCGAGACTCGAGACAGTGGTATCTTCTCTAAGGAAGATGGTGTCATCAAAATTCCTTCTGTTAACACCACTGCAGAAAGGCCTTCCTTTTCTTCAACACCCAAAGTTTTTCATCCTTTTATGGTTTTTTAAAAAGTCGATCTGAAGTTGAGATAAAGTGTAGTCTCCTCTCACCGTCCAAGAATATGGTTCAATAACTGGATCTTTGCATATAGGTTCTCTATGAATAGGTTCGCATTGAATTTATGCGTTTAATAAAACAAAGATGTTAGTTTGTTCAAACTTTGCCTAAGATACAAGGTTGTTGATTAAAATCCCCTTTTAAAACCCCCTGTAAACCCTTTTAAAACCCTTGTAAATTGTTTTAAAACCCTTGTAAACTCTTTTAAATCACTTGTAAACCCGTTTAAAAATCCAATTAAACCCGTTTAAAACCTTTTAAAACCCTTGTAAACTCTTTTAAAACCCTTGTAAACCCTTTTAGAACCCTTTAAAACCCTTGTAAACCATTTTAAGACGTTTTAAAACCTTTTAAAACGCTTTTAAAACTTTTTAAACACTTTTAAAACAATTTTAATACATGTTGTGAGGAATAACACTCTCAGGGAGAACGGTACTGGTTGCATGTCGACTGTAAACTATAAATTCTTCCCTGTAGTCTTCAGCCTTCTCAGCATCAAATAATGGAATATCTTCCCCGAAAATTTGATGTTTGTATTTTTCACAGCAAGCTTGATGACAAGGCCAAGGAATGAATCTTCAAGCTTCTTGAAAGATACATCTCTAACCTTTTTAACAAGGTGTAAGTCTGAATGTTGACATATGGTGGCTCCATCATTTAGTTCAAGACCCATATCATATATGCTTCTAGGTAGTGCAAGGGCTTCAAATGATTCAGTGGATTCCATCTGTTTCAAAAAGAAAATGATTTTATTAGGTTTCAAAACCCATTGTAAAAAGTTCAAATACACACTTTGTCGATTTGAATTCGTCTTATCAACGCATCCACTTTTATCGATCAACTACGACCGATCTGAAATTAATTTCAAAATGATTTTAAAATTTAAAACTCCACCTAGTGATTGTGACTCTTTCATGTTTATAGGAGAAATTTCTACTAGTGTATGTAAGTAATTTTTTTTTTTTTTCATTTATTCAAAGTTTGTGTTTATTTTGTGCAAATATTCGTTTTACTCGTGAAATATTTGAATGTGTAAAGAATTTCAACGTGGTGGAGAAAGTGTTGATGTCTTTTTGTGTTTATAAAACCAAATTAACATCTTTTATATTTCACATTATTATCTATATCTCTATGCCATTAAATAAAAAGGAATTACTTTTTAGACTAATCGATTTAATTTAAAACTAATTATGAGTTTAAAAATGCAATGAGAAAAATGTATAAACAGTGTTAAAATAATCAAAAAGTATAGTCCTGGTGAAAACTTATAGGGATAATTATTGTCTAGGGTTTTTAAAAATTCAATAACATGAATACCATGTTAAGATCACTGAGTATCATATATTTAAATAGTCATTAAAAAATTTAAATAGGAGACAAAGTTTTTGTTTTTCAAAAATTTAAATTGGTGAATAAATTTAAAATTGTTTACAAAATGTTATTTATTTTTAAGATTATATTGTGATAATTAATTTGTAGTATACTTGAATAGTTATTGGATTTTTTTAACCTGGATAATAAGTTTTGCGTTTCAAAAAGTTAAATAAGTGAATAAGTTTAAATTATTTGTTGAATGCTATTTATTTTTATGATTATTGTGATAATTCATTCAATTAATTTTTTTAAATATAGTTGAATAGTCATCAGAATTTTTGAAATAAGAGAATAAGTTTAGCAATTAAAAAAATAAATAAATGGTTTAATTTTTTTTGTGAAATCTAAATTACTTTTAATAGTTAAATAGGTTATGAAAATGATAATTAAATAAAATTTTGGAATTATTAGTTGATTAAATCTTTTATTTTAAAAACTAATAGAAAAACATTGTCTAATATATTTTAATGGCATATTTATGTAAATAATGATGAGAACTAAGGATATTTATTAAAACGGTACAAGAGCTCTGTGAGTGTGGCACCTCATTTTTTTTTTTTTGTGAGAGTGCTTCTCTATTAATATAGTAGGAATAGTCCCTTGCGTTGCACGGGGTTATTTATATATATATATATATATATTTTTTGTTTAGCATAATTGGCGATTAGTTTTTTTTCTGAAATGTGTATTGTTTGGTTCTAGTATCTATTCGTTAGAGAATATGAGATTGTGTAGTTGATGTTGTTTTCTTCTCTGTGTGATCTTTTGATTTTGAGAATGAGTTGGTTGTGTGACTGTGTTGCTTTTGAGCTTATTTCATACTAAAATATATAGAACTTACTTATATTACTGTACTTTAAAAAAAAATTATGGTGTTTTTGGGGATTTGAGTGATTTTTTGTTGATGGTGTTGGTATTGCTATGTGTATATTCAGTCATATGTTGGTATTGCTTTGCAAAATTTTTCTATTTAACTGTCATTATTAGTTGTTTTTCATTGTTGTTGTGTGCTTATTCTTTTAGTTGTGGGACTTATGAGTTGTTACATATATGTATATATTTATTGGTCATTATTCTGTTATCATTTTTAACCTAAACAAATTTCTATAAAAGCTAAGTAAGTTATGTAGTTTGATTTTAAATAGCCAAAGTATTACATCGAAACTGTAGGATAATTCATGCTTTAGTTGTCACATTCAGGGTTTTTCTTGGATACCAATTTAAAGGTAGTTATATTCTTTTAAATGTAGAATCTAATGTATGTATTTGGTAAAATGTTTTATTTGGTTTCATGCTTTAGTTGTCCCATTTGGGGTTTTTCTTGGTTACCAATTTGAAGGTAGTTGTATTCTTTTAAATGTAGAGTCTAGTGTATGTATTTGGTTCTTATGAACTTATACCTAATTATATCTATTTAAAGCAGCAAAGACCGATAAATATTATTTACCTATTTCACCGCTACGTCTGTGGAGAGACAAACCTCTCAACATTCAGTTAATGATATCGGAAATTACATCGGCGTTGTGTACATGAGGATATTTTACCTATAGTTTATTACAAAATTGATTAGATACTGATTTATCAATATTAGAAAAGGAATTGAGAGAGCCCTTTCTTGCTAAGCCGTCTCTTGTATATGTATAAATTGGTCCAAGTTATTCTGAATTTGTAATTTCATATATAACCAAAACGATTGCCTTAGTCTGTTATCCACTTTTATCTTAAGAGACAGAGTGACCTCCAAATATTTGAGTCATTTACCTTTTCGGTTGAATTCTTTTCTTACTTTCTTGTCTCTTACTCTTCTGTCCTTCATTTACTTGAATATCTAGAGATTTTGTTTCAAAAATAATAATATATAATTTGACTATATAAATAACTTGAGAGATTATTTTCTATTATTCGTGGTTCTCCTATAAAGAAACTGTTTAGTGCTATTTCCGCAGCATACAGACATCATCATATCCAGGAAAAATTCAAATGTTACGTTATAAGCTTAGCAATATAAGAACTATGAAGCATTTTTACTTTAATTATCCTAATCAACACAGTGTCAATGTAGCACACACAAAAAGTTTCTAATTCTTATGTTTATATTGTGTATCGTTATTAGTAAATTGTAGATTTTTTTTTTTTTTTTTTTGCATGCAAGTAAATTGTAGAGATTATGATCTGATCCTATTTAATATTTAATTGAGAAAATACCTTCTTTTACGTAGACTTGGTGACATTGTTGAATACTTCTGGGTGTAACTGTATGTCTCTCCTCGTCCATGTTCACCATGTTCAAACCTTCAAACTTGTTTCTTTTGTTACTCTAGATAACGCCATATACAATTGTCCATGACTGAAATCTGATTTTGGGAAATATATAAACCAACTTTTTCTAATATTTTTCCTTGGCTTTTATTAATAGTGATGTTCATATATTTCACCTTGTTTTTCATTAGTGTATTTACACTTTTTGCATGATTTATCTTCTAGTTTGGCCATTATTGAGTAGCTTTAGGACTGTTTATGCATTAAAGTAGAACTGCATTGTATTTGCATAGTTTCATGCATAAAAAGGTGATTTGGATCCCCAGGAGCATGGAAAGATGCTGAGGAGGATTAGAGCCATCAAAAAAAGCAGCCAAAGGAGCTAGAGCAGAAAGAATCAAGGTCTAGAAGTCCACTCGACCACCACACTCGACCAGACACTCGACCGAGTGATGAGAGGGACTTGACCGTCTAAAGAAGCAGAAGAAGAGGCCACTCGACCATGCACTCGACCGAGCACCTGGCCAAGTTGACCGAGCCGCCTTCCTATTTTGTCTTCTAGCCATTTTAGGGCTTCCCCTCCTTTCTATATAAGCCTAATGTACTCTATGGCCACAAAGAAGCTACTTTTTAGAGAAAACATCATCCTAAACCTAGTTCTTACCCTTTTGGGGATATTTTACCTTTTGTTCAGATCATTAGCCATTTTTATCTTATTTTCTCAAGATCTTTGATACTTATTGGTTCTACAACTTTCTAAGTATTAAGAATTTGAGTTTGCTTTCTTCTTCAATATTGTACATCTTTATCTCATCTATCTAATCATGCAGTTTAATTGATTTCTGGGTTTATGATTTTGTATATCATGCTTAGTAGATCTGAGTAGTGTGTAGGGATCTTAGGGATGGATTAGGCTGTATGATATGATCGTGGAAAGCACGGAGCCAGAGGCTGCAGAGAAACCGGAGATGGTGGGAAGGATCACTCGTTGAAGAGCTAAGGAGATGGACAAGGAAGCTCACTCACTCATAGTCGACGGGTCATTCAACCTACCGAAGATCCAAGTCTTCAACATATCCACCTTGAAGACTTCACCCGGTAATGATAACTAGGTAACTTAGGTGTGAAGTTTGTACTCTTTTTCCCATAGATGAGTTTTGTCCCAATGGGTTTTCTCAGTATGGTTTTTAATGAGGCAAATGGATCACTACGTCGAGTTATGTAGAAGTCATTACCAAGGGGGAATAATGTACAAGTCACCATGACTTCTGTACTAATACAAGCGACTGCTGAACTACTACATATCACCTAGACGCTTCGTTGCTTTCTTATTTCCCCTTACACGCCTTGCTGTTTTATTTTGAACTTCCTATTGTTTGGAGTGTCGAGCCCTAGGGTTACTTATAAAACCCCAAAGCTACGCCTCTTTGTTCTTTAGCGAAGAAGTTGTATGAACAAGTATTGTTAAACTTTTTCTCTCAATTCGAATTTTTGAATGCGCTCTTGATTTCTGGGTTTCTATACACTTTGTGATTCAGAAACTCTTCACTTTGTTACCATCCATATAACCATCAAAACAACCCTCACCATCTCGTCATTGTTTTTAATCATTCGATCATCTCCATATCCACCCACATTATCGATCACGCATCATCACCATCGAGTCTCATCGCCATTCACTTGTCTCTAGCCTTTCATCGGAGTTCTATCCTAGGGAGATCGTATCACTGGATAAGGGTTATGGTTGTTTAGATTGATCAAGCTTGATTGTTTATATATCTCTTCTAGATTAGATATGCTCTATGCTGTTCTTATACTGAGAGGGTAAGGATAGATCTTAAGCTTCTTATCATCATATCAATGTTTAAGTTTTTAGATAAAGCTAATGCTAGAGACTATCATGCTTAACCCAAGAGATTGGTTGTTTAAGGTGATTTTTGACATGTAATGATCTGGTTGTTTAAAGCCTATTTTTGTATGTCTTAGTGATGTTCATATATTTTACCCTGTTTTCCCTTAGTATATTCACATCTTTTGCATCTTTTGCTATCCATTTTGACCATTATTGCATAGCTTTAGGACTAATCATGCAATAGAGTTTAGTTGCATTGCATTTGCATCTTTTCATGCATAAACAGGTGATTAGGGAGCCTAAGGAGGATGGAAGCAATGCTGAGGAGAAGTGAAGCAATCAAGAGGAGAAAGCAAGAGAGTTAAGGCTGAAGAACCAAGGTCCAGAGTCCCACTCGACAGCCCACTCGACCAGACACTCGACCGTGTGCGGAGAGGGACTCGACCGAGTGGAAGGAGCAGAAGAAAAGCCAACTCGACCGGTCACTCAACCGAGCACCAGGTCGAGTTGGCCGAGCCGCCTAGCTATTTTGTCTTTTAGCATTTTTAGGGCTTCCACTACTTTTCCTATAAAAGGACCTTGTACCCTTCAGCCACCAAGAGTCCAACTTTTAGATAGTCATAAACCTAGTTTTTACCCTTTTGGGAATTATTCCTTTTGCACTTTTATTTTCTTAGATCTTGTACTTTCTTTTGAAGGAGAAAACATAAGATTCTTGGATTTTGTTGGTTCCATAACTTTCAAGATATTAAGAATTCGTGTTTGATTCCTTCTTCAATATTGTAGATATTTGCTTTATCTTTCATTTGATGCAAGTTTCAGTATTTTCTGAGTTTATGATTTTGTTGTTCATCATGTGTTCTTGTGAGTAGTTGCTTAGGATCTTGAGGATGGGTTAGGCTGGATTATGTTTGAGGTTTGTTGATTTGGTCAAGCTTGATTGTTGTAGATCTCTTCTAGGCTAGATGTTCTTAATGCTGATCCTATAACTGAGAGGTTAGGATTTGATCTCAAGCCTCTTAGCATCATACCAATGTTTAAGGAGCATAGATAAGGCTAGATCTAGAGTTTACCATTAGGCTTGCTAAGAGATTAGAGGTTTTGTTTGGTATTTGACGTATTGCTTAATGCTTGCTTGTGTAGATTCTTTACTTTGTGAGAACAAGTCTTGAGATGCATGAGTTTGATTGTTTATTGCCATGAGATTGGATTAAACATGTCTTAGAAAATATTGTCTAGAGATTAGCTCAAGTTGTCTGAGATTTGTTGATCAACTTAGATTACCTCAATCATTAGTCAAGCCCATGAATCCCTCCTCAAGGCCTTCCTTATTTATTGATTTCTTAGTCTTAATCCTGCTGCTTGCTTGTTGTTTGATATGCTTTCATATTGCTCTGTTTTTCTTGTGTTGCTCTGTTTTCTCGCGTTTGTCCAGCTCGACCCTGCACTCGATCTACACTCGATCGAGTGCTTGCTTGAGTTCATCCCCAGAACTTTTGTTTATGATTTGTAGTTGTCCTGCCTTACTTCCTGTTTCATTCTAGTTGCATTTCTGTTGCATTCACTTAGTGTCCTGTTCAATACTAGCATTAATATAGTTTCTATTTCTGTTCTAGCTTCATAATTGTCATAATCATCATGTTCCATTTACATTTAGCATCTAGTTCTAGTAGCTTTTACATTCTGCACTTTACATTTCATCATAGGATTGTTAGTGACAAACATCATTTGCATTTGGCTTGACTTAGACATATATGCACATCCTGATTGCTTGCAAACTCTCAGATTGGATTGACACCTCTTGTACTACAATTGCATAAGGGGAATGGAAACACCCTGCCATCCATTCATTCATAACTCATCATTCCATCATACCATCATTCATCCACCCAAATATATGTGTTTCACTTAGCTAGTGAGAACTAGGTCTAAGAGTATCTAAACTTGATTGCTATTGTCCTGAGAATGGATTAGCAAGTATTAGAAGATCATTGTCTAGAGATAGCTCATTGTTGATTGAGGTTTGTTGATCACTTTAGATAACTATAGCTTAAGTTCAGCCCATGAATCCATCCCTAGGACCTTCCTTTTTTATTGATTTCTCTGTTTGATTATTGTTATTCGCTTGCTGTTTGATTTACTTGTGTTTTGCTCTGTTTTGATTATTGTTTATGGCTCTGCTCTTCGTAATCATCAACTCGACCAGCCACTCGATCGAGCATCCGATCGAGTGCTTGCTCGAGCACCATCCAGTGTTCTTGTTTATGTCCTGCATCAATCTTGTTTCATTCCTGCTTCATTCCTGTTTCATACCTTGTTTCATTCCTGTTCCATTGCATTCATCTCTGTTCAATCTTGTTGCATCTATTATCTTGCATTAGTGTAGTGAGTTATCTTGTTGGTATCATTCAGCTTGTTTCTATAGTTTACCTTGCATTTAGTCTCTTATCTTATTAGCTTTACATTCTGCATTTCATTATTGTCATTAGGTTGTTAGTATAAAATCATCATCATATTTGGCTTAACTTAAATAAGTGTTCACATCCTGATTGATTGCATCACACTCATTATGGTTTGACATCCTTTATGCTACAACTACATAAGGGTAATTGAAACACCTTGCATACCACCTGTTCATTCATCATTATCACTATCATCATTACACCATCACCACCGAAAATATATGTTTCAATTTGGCGCCATTGCCATTTGAGTGTTTGTTTGTGACATTTAGGATTTACACAAGTTTAAAATTCAGTTCTATTGTTCCTTTGATCACTACTGATAAAGATTCATCATCTGCTTGGTTGTTTTGAGTCTCAGGTACCAACTCGACCCAGCACTCGACCGTCTGCACGATCGAGTACCTGATCGAGCCACTAACCCAGATTCAGCCAGTCTTCTCGTCTCAGTCGGTTTAGTCTTCCACTCGAGCCAGTGCTCGACCGAGGGTCTGTTCGAGCTAGTGATAGAGTCAGTTGATGCAAACTAGATCCAAGGGAAACCAGAACCTTGAGAGATACATTGAGCATATCAACCGCCTTCCAAGGGATCTGAGACAGCAGAGAACAAGAATCCTTCAAGAACAAGAAGATCAGTTGCTAATGGAGCAACAAAACAATCAAGAACAAAGGCCAAGGCCCATTGGTGCAGGAGATGCTCCAAATACACACAACCAAAAAGCTGGCATTGTTCCTCCTGCAGTTGCGAACAACAACTATGAGATCCAAAGTGGTCTCATAACTATGATACAGGCAAACAAGTTTCATGGTTTACCAATGGAGGACCCATTGAATCACCTTGATGAGTTTGATAGGCTTTGTGGCCTCACCAAGATCAATGGTGTTAGTGAAGATGGCTTCAAGCTAAGGCTATTTCCTTTCTCACTTGGAGACAAAGCTCATCTATGGGAGAAGACACTTCCAACTGGTGCTATCACTACATGGGATGCTTGTAAGAAGGTCTTTCTAGCTAAGTTCTTCTCTAATGCAAGAACAGCAAGGTTGAGGAATGAGATTTCTAGTTTTGCACAAAGGAATAATGAAAACTTTTGTGAGGCATGGGAGAGATTCAAGGGTTTCCAAACACAATGGCCACATCATGGGTTTAGCAATGAGTCTATACTTAGCACACTATATAGGGGAGTCTTGCCCAAGATAAGGATGCTTTTGGATAAGGCTTCCAATGGCAATTTTCTCAACAAGAATGTAGAAGAAGGCTGGGAGCTAGTAGAGAATCAATCTAGCACAATCTGATGGAAATTACAATGAAGATTATGATAGAACAGTGAGATTTGTTGCCAATGATCAAGATGAGAAGTATAAGAAAGACTTGAAGGTTGTTTTTGAGAAGTTGGACAAGATTCTACTAAGCCAACAAAAGAACATTCATTATCTTGGTGAAGAAGAGGCTCCAGCTCAAGATGGGGAGAACGAATTTGCTGAGATTTGCTATATGCAGAATCAAGGAGGCGTTAAATGTTATAATCAGTTCAAGAACAACAACCTATCCTATAGAAGCACCAATGTAGCAAACCCTCAAGATCAAGTCTACCATTCTCAACAGCCTCAACAACACAACAATTATGTCCCTAAGCAGCAACAACAAGTTTACCAGGCTCCAATGTGTCTCCCACAAGGGTTTCAGACCAACCAAAGCCAAGAACCAGATTTGAGAGCTATGATGTAACAATTGCTACTTGGGCAAGCAAATGGGCAAATTAAGAATGCAAAGAAGTTTGCTAAGATGCACCAAAAGATGGACAGTTCTTATAATGATTTGAATATCAAGTTTGAGAGTCTAAACTCTAAGGTCAAGTACATGGAGAGCAACATTGCCTCTACATCAGCTCCCAAGCCAAATCAACTTTCTCGAAAAGCTATTCAAAACACAAGGGAGTTTACAGCTAAAGCCATTCATCTCTATGAGTAAGCTACCACTAAGGACAATGAGGTTCAAGATGGGGAGGATTTGTCACCAGTTGAAGCTCAGAGTGAAGGTTTTACTCAACAAACTGAAGCAGCAAAACCACTTGACAAGGTACTCGACCATACACACGATCGAGCGCCCCATCGAGTGGCAGATCGAGTTGTTTCTGCAGAAGCTGTTAAGCCTGTTAGATACATTCTCCCTGCTTACAAACCTCCTCTGCCATTCCCTGGACGTTTCAAATAACAAAAGCTGAAGGAACTCAGGGAAATAATTGAAAAAGAGAAGTCTAGGAAACAACAAGAGGTTGTCATTGAAAAGAAAGAAGAGAGAGGACCTCCCTTGGAAAAATATGCTCAACATCCTTTATACAAAGACATGCTTCTTGAATTATCCAAGCAAAAAGCTCAAGATTAAGACATGAATGATTTGAAAGAGATTGGGAAAGTTGCTATCCCAACAAAACTTGAAGATCCAGGTTCATTTAACCTACCTTGCTCCATCAGCTATATGCACTTCAACAAGTGTCTATGTGATCTAGGAGCTTCAGTGAGTTTAATGCCATACTCAGTGGCTGAGAAGTTGGGGTATGAAGATTTTAAGCCCAGCAATCTCAATATTAGCCTAACAAATGGATCCAAGAGGGATGTGGTTGGAGTAATTGAAAACTTTCCAGTCAAGATAGCAAAGACTAGAATCCCAACTGATTTTGTGATCATGAACATGGACCAAGAGCCAGAAGACCCTCTCATCTTGGGGAGACCATTCTTAGCCACATTTGGGGCTGTAATTGATGTTAAGATGGGGACCATCAAGCTCCACCTTGCTAAAGACTTAGCTATGAAGTTTGACAGCAATGTCGTCCATCTTCCTTGAGATATCAAAATCGATTTTGTCAAGCTTCTCATGCAGCGTCTTCATAGTATCATCTTGCAGATCAGCTAATTGACTTATTAGGTCCAGCATCTTCTCTTCTTCAGCTCTTTTTGAGTAGGCATATGAAAATTGTCTTGATAGACTTGGTGAGGGAATCGAATTAAATAAGGCGCTCGGCATGGTTAGGGGCGGTTTAAATTGGTATCGGGCCTCCTTTGATAAGGCTTTTGCAAACGACTTGGGGGGTGACTTGGGACAGGTTCCCAATCTTCATAAGAATCATATGGTGCTGGAGGTGGTCGAGTTCTAGGATTACCTCGGTAGAAAGCTTCCTCTTGGTGTTGAAATTGTCAAAAATCACGGTTTTCGGGAACTTCTTCACTAGGGAACTGAAATGTCATGCAACAGTAGAAGTCTTTGAGCTCTTCTCCATCTTCCTTAGTTGATGATAGATCATAGGGCTAATCATTCTCTCTTGGCAAATCTTCATATTCTATAGCTCTCTCCTTGAAATAATCTTCTTCCTCATCGGTTGGGTAATCTTTTTCTCTAGTCCACTACTTGGACTTGTTAGGATCGGTTGGGTCATCATGTGAGACTCCATATCCTTCTTCAGAATCAGCAGGTTGGTATAATTGATCATCACTCCAGTTGTTGCACTCGCCGGATTTGTTAAGCAGGGTTTATACTTTCCACTCTAGGCGGCTCTCGATGGTGTCAATGGTGTAGCCCATATTTATCAGCTTCGTACTACGATCTTGTAAATCCTCAAAGTTGTTTAAAACTTGGTTGTTGACAACTTTGATATCTTCCTCCAAGCGTGTAACGTCCTAGTTGATAGTCTCGAGTTTGCCTCCAAACTCAATGCTCATCTTGTCCAACTTAGCATTTAGAACTCTATCAGCCTCCTCTTGACTTGATATAAGTTCATCCATCATCTTCATGAGCTTGTCTTCAGTGTGAGAGCTCCTTGAAGTGATTGGTTTTCGATTGTCATAGAAAATGTTTTCATTGACATCGACTTGCATGACTTCTTGCGGATCAAGGTGTTGGTCCATCGCAAAGCATGGCACGTCTGCATGGTACGGCGTGTATGAGTGGTCAGCTCGGCAGTAAGTTGATCCAAGTGGTGCTCGGCCTTGAGGGGGTCGAGTGAAAGAACTGCGACAAGGTCGCCTAAGTGATGGTACAATGGTTGGTCGAGAGTGACCAATGCTTGAACCGTGCAGCGAGTGGGCTTGCGGACCGGATGGGTCTTTGTCCGTGGCTCGGTAGTGTGACATATGCTTGGCTATTGTGAGATTCTCAAAATCTCCTGGGAGAGCGTTGATGTTCATATATTTTACCCTGTTTTCCCTTAGTATATTCACATCTTTTGCATCTTTTGCTATCCATTTTCACCATTATTGCATAGCTTTAGGACTAATCATGCATTAGAGTTTAGTTGCATTGCATTTGCATCTTTTCATGCATAAACAGGTGATTTTGAAGCTTAAGGAGCATGGAAGCAATGCTGAGGAAGAAGTGAAGCAATCATGAAGGGAAAGCAAGAGAGTTAAGGCTGAAATAACAAGGTCCGGAGTCCAACTCGACCGCACACTCGACCAGACACTCGACCGTGTGTTGAGGAGGACTCGACCGAGTGGACAATGCACGAGAGAAGCCAGCTCGACCTGCCACTCGACCGAGCACAGGTCGAGTTGACCGAGCCGTTGACTATTTTGTCTTTTAGCATTTTTAGGGCTTCCACTCCCCTCCTATATAAAGCCTTGTACCTGCAGCCACAAAAGGAGTCAGCTTTTTAGATATTCTCTAAACCTAGTATTTACCCTTTTTGGGGATTTATTCTTTTTGCTTTTTTATTTTCTAGATCTTATACTTGAAAAAGACTAAATTCTTCAGTATTGTTAGTTTAATAACTTTCATAATATTGAGAATCCAAGTTTCATTTCTTTATCAGTATTGTAGATCTTTGTTTCATCTTTCTAATGATGCAAGTTTCAATCTTTTCTGGGTTTATGATTTTGATGTTCATCATGTGTTCTTGTGAGTAGTAGCTTAGGATCTTGAGGATGGGTTAGGCTGGGCTGTGAATGAGGTTTGTTTGGCTTGATCAAGCTTGATTGTTGTAGATCTCTTCTAGGGTAGATGTTATTAATGCTGATCCTATATCTGAGAGGGTAGGATCTGACTTCAAGCATCTTAGCATCACACCAATGTTTAAGAGGCATAGATAAGGCTAGATCTATATCTTACAATCTTGCTTGCTGAGAGATTAGAGGTTTTGTTTGGTATGAGACATATTTCTTACTGCCTGCTTGTGTACATTCTTTACTATGTGAGAGCAAGTCTAGAAATGCATAGGTTTGATTGTTTCTTGACCATGAGAGTGGGAGAAGCTTATCTCATATACATATGTCTAGAGATTAGCTCATGTTGTTTGAGATTTGTTGATTAAGTTAGATAGCCTCAATCATTAGTCCAGCCCATGAATCCCTCCTCAAGTCCTTCCTTGTTTATTGATTTTACAGTCTTAATCATGTTGCTTGATTGTAGTTTGATTCGTCTTTGCATTACTCTGTTTTTATTGCATTGCTCTGTTTCTGCGTTTAGTCTAGCTCGACCACTCACTCGACCTACACTCGGTCGAGTGCTGGCTCGAGTTCATCCCCAGAACTCTTGTTTATGCTTTGTGATTGTCTTGTTTCACTCTATTTGCATTTCTGTTGCATTTACTTAGAATCTTGTTCATTACTTGTCTTGCATTAGTTCTTTAGCATAGTTTCTACTTATGTTGGTTGCATCATTACTGTCACAATCATCTTGTTTCATTTGCATTTAGTTCTTAGTTCTTTTAGTTTACCTTCTGCACTTTACATTTTCATCATAGGATTGTTAGTGACAAACATCCTTTACATCTGGTTTAAATTAGATCTTTATGCATATCTTGACTGTTCACAAACACTCAAATTAGATTGACACCTCTTATACATTGACACCTCTTATACTGCAACTGCATAAGGGGAATTGAAACACCTTACCATCCATCCAGTCATTGCATCATACATCCATCTTTCTCATCCCACCAACAAAAATAACTTGTTTCAAGCGTCGAGGTTCATCCTCAAGGTCTCCTGAAACAAGTGAAAATCAAAAAGAAAAATTAGAAAGCAAGGTGTCCTAGACGTTACTCTAGTTCCTAGACTCTTGTAAAATTCAAAAACAGAAACTAAAAGGGAAAATATAGGATATCGAAAAACAAGAAAATTAAAACTAAAATGGAAAAATTCAATAGAAAAATTCAAAGTGTCTTAGACGAGAGTTCTTATCAAATTCAATGGGCAGCTAGTTACTCCCCGGCAACGGCGCCAAAAAGCTTTGATGTGTGTAGAATTTCACTACAAATCTTTTACCTGAAAAGACTACACGACGACTGAAAGTGCAGAGTTAATCAATTGTAGTATTTTAGGATAGATCCCACAGTGAGTAATAGCAAACACAAATTGAATTATAAGAGAAAGAACTATCGCTAAGACTAAAAAAGAGATTGGAGTTTTGGTTTTCCTAATAACTATTGCAAATAAATAAAACAGTTTAAAACTATAAGACTAAAGCGTTGGGCGTTTTGGGAGTCATCTCAGGGTTTTCATGGTTCTAAGCAATATTAAGTATAAGATCTAACAAGTTAATACTAATTTTCGGTCTAGGTTCTCAACTACGAAACACTAATGAACTAACAAGTTATTCTCATAGAATGAAAGTCTAAAGTCTTCACACTCCTTTACTCAACTTTCGCAGGCAACAACGCATGTCAACCAGCTAGTTAAACAAGTTCGATACATTCACAAAACTTTGCAACTCAACTTACGCAGGTTACGAGCAAGGTTTTAGTATAACACTAGTTCGAAGAAGTAGGATAACACGGTTTAGCGCTCCCGTTCTCTAGATCAGTACTTGGTGATCAATCCAAGCATAAGCATTAAGATAAAGATGTCCCAAAAGAACTCTAATATAAAACAGAAATAAGATCTAACAACCTAATTGAAACGGACCTATAAATTCCCCTTGCAATACAAAAATTTTTGTCCAAAGCCACGACAAAATTTGTAACTATGGCCCATATTTTGTGGCTATTTTCCTAATAGCATCGGATAGCCACAATAAAATTTATGGCTATAGCGTTGTAGCTATTTTTCGTTGTGGCTATTTGTGGAAAATTAGCCACAGATTTTGTGATAAATAGCCACAACTTGCAACAAAATAAATCGTATCTATAACATTCTAGCTATTTTGTATTCTGGTTTTTTTGGTTATTTTTGTCATGGATAGACACAAATTGTTTGTCGCAACTTAAATAATTTATTAAAAAAAAAATCATTCAATATTACAGATATATAGACACAAACACATACATATACATATACGATTCTGTTTCCGGTACACATTCTCTCCTTCACTCTTCGATGTCTTCCTCCTCCACCGACGTTGTCTTATACCGTATAAGTTATACGTGCCTTTTTCATACATAAAAGAGTCAAAATCTGCAGAAACAAAAAAAGAGGACAAAACTAGAATAAAACAAAAATCTAGCAGATTAGAGCTTGAATTAAAATAAACTGGAGTAATTAAATTTTAAGACCAATGAAAGAAACAACTTAGCTTCTTAGAGAATCAAAGGCAAGCATAAGACTTCCCAAGCTTTCTGCAACAAATAAGCTCTCTTCAATTTTACTTAAAAGAACAGATTCGAACAGATGAAAGAAATTAAAACATTGAAGTAAGCGAGATTCTTACAGATCTGGGAATAGTGATCAGAAAGAGTGTCAAGCCTAGAGAAAGAGCTCCGATCGATGAGTTCCATCCATGGAAGATAGTGAAAGAGGCTATTACGAGGAGAGGAAAGGAAGAAAATCATGAGAAGTAATCAGAGTTTGAGATTAGTTAGCTTACGAGTCTCCGGAGAAGAATACATTGATGGTGTGGTGTCGATGGAGTGTGAGTGTGCGGCAGGACAGGAAGGAGAGGAAGTGGGAGGGAGAGAACAAGACATAGGTAAAAGAGAAGAAGGTAAAGTTAGGTTAAAGAGAGTAATAAATAAAATAAATGGAGAGTAAAACGGTGACATTTTAGTGGGTTGCATTTCCACTTATTAGTCAAGTATCTTAACCGTATAATTTAGTGTGTTAGTAGCTTTCCTCTATTTTGTGTATTTAAACATCATGGACTAGCAAATGTAATAGAGACTTGAAATTTTACAAACCTGAGTTTATCTCTTTTGGTTACTTGCTTATGTGTTAGACATAATTCTATCATATAGATTATATAATTTGATTATCATACATATAAGTTTTGGTGGATAGAATTTAGAGTAGCTACAAAAAATCTATAAACAGCTATAAAAATAATAGCCACATACTAATCTTTTGCTAATTTATGGCTAAGTAGCTACAACTAGCTATCAAATTCTTTGTGTGGCTAATTAGCCACAAATTGCTACAACATACCTACAACATGGCCAAAACATAATTTCGTGTCTGGTTTATGGCTAATATATGCTAGCTACAAAATAGTTGTGGATGTTTTATGGCTTTGGACAGATTTTCTCGTAGTGTTGAATCACCCCATAGAACCAACAAAGTAAACTACTCGCTCATGATGCAAAGAAACAACATTGATATCATATAGAACATCATCAAAAACGAATCAATAAACAAAAGGGGGTTCAAAGTAAACTTCTCTATTTGTCACAAAATTAACTTGATCCTAAAATCAAAGTAAGTATGAAAGACATAAGGAAGAGTAGAGATTTAGTGTCTTCGGCGATGGCTTCTAAAAGGAGATGAGAGAGAACGAGTTTCGATGGCGGTAGAGGAGTCTCTAGTCGTCTCTAGGTCGGCTGCTGGTGGCGTGAATGAAGAACTTAGAGGCACAAAGGAAGCACCAAAGAAGCACCAAAGAAGCACCAAAGAAGCACACTCCAAAACCCTAGGTCTTAAGAGTATTTATAGGGCTTTGTTTAGGGTTAGGGTTTTGTAAGGGTTGAAACGTCTTCTCTTGTTAAGTGCATGGCAAGGGGCGGCAAAAAAGGCTTCTAGAACGTAGTGGAGGCTTGGACTAGGCCGCAGTGAAGGTCGCTGGTCAGGCCTTGTATGGAAGCCCATCGGTAGGTCGGTTCTTCTTGCATCGGTTTATAGCACGTCTCGGTAAATCGAGCATAACTTCCGGAAGAATGTATGCATTGACTTGATTCCACTTCTAGGAGAAAGATGACTCTTTCACCTTTCTAAAGCCACCAAGTACGTTGAAATGTTAGTTCGGGAAGGTCTTCAAAAGTGGCCCGTACTGTAAAGCTCTGAAACTTTCATAAAACGTATTTTCTTTGTCTTTTGGTCCTTTTTGCTATAAAACCTGTAAAACCTTCTTGAAATCTAAAGTACTTAATAATAGACATTAAAGCATTGAAATCATATCAAACTCTTTTTAAATGCATACTAAAACTGTAGCTAATATGAGTAAAATTATGATGTTACCACACAGCGTAATCTGATACATCACACATAGTCTCGAAAGGATGATCCCAATTAGGTGCTTGAACTATTGGTGCGCTTACCAGAGCTTCTTTTATCTTGTGGAAAGCATCTAAACATTCCTTTTCGACAATAAACTCTGCTTCTTTGCAAAGGAGCCGCGCTAACGGTCGGGCGATCTTAGAGAAGTCTTTAATAAATCGCCTGTAGAACCCTGTGTGACCTAAGAAGCTTCTGACGTCTCTCACTGATTTAGGAGGTTGCAATTGAACCATTACTTCGATCTTAGCCTTGTCGACCTCTATTCCCTTTTTTGAGATCTTATGTCATAGGACTATTCCCTCCTGAACAAAAAGGTTGCACTTTTCCCAGTTTGACACTAGGTTGATTTCTTCAAATCTTTTGAGCACCTTGAAAGACAGGATGAGAAAGAGGCTCCATCTACTGAAAAGTCATCCATGAAAACCTCCAGCATCTCTTGTATTAAATCCGAGAAGATGGACGTCATGCATATTTGGAAAGTTGCGGGAGCGTTGCACAAACCGAAATGCATCGTCTTATAGGCAAAAATACCATAAGGGCAGGTGAATGTCGTTTTCTCCTGGTCGGCGGGGTGTATGGGAATTTGGAAAAATCCACTATACCCATCAAGGAAACAGTAGTATGGGTGATTAGCGAGTCGTTTCAGCATCTGGTCGATGAAAGGCAGGGGGTAATGATCCTTCCTAGAGGCTACATTAAGCTTCCTATAGTCAATACATATTCAATGACCTGTTATCGTCCTTGTGGGAATTAGCTCATCTTTCTCGTTTTTGACAACGGTGATTCCTCCTTTCTTCGGAATGCAGTGCACCGGGGACACCCAAGTACTATACAAAATGGGGTTGATAACTCCAGCATCGAGCAACTTCAGAATTTTCTTTTTCACCACTTCTTTCAAGTTCGGGTTTAGCCGACGCTGAGGTTCTACACTAGAATACGATTCATCCTCCAGGTTTATCCGGTGGGTGCAGAGATCAGAGGATATACCCTTGATGTCATCTAGAGTGTAGCTATTGCTGTTCTATAGTTTCTTAACCGAGTGCAAAGCAATTTCAGCTCTTTTTCGGGCAGGCTAGAATTGACGATAACTAGATAAGTTGAATTAGGTCCCAGGAAAGCGTACCTTAGCCCAGATGGAAGAGGTTTGAGTTCTACTTTAGGCACCTTTGAGTCGGACCAATCATCAGGGGTTTGGAGTTGCAACTCAAGGTTATGCTCGATCACACTACCCAATGGGGTGATCGTGTTAGTGGCCGGGTTGGTGATCGAGTGGACTGGCGTTGAACAACTGCACGACATGACGTAGGAAGTGACTACTGACTTGTTCAAGCTTCGGTTTTCGAGCATCACTCCCTCTTCTTCACCTTCCCTCATGTCTTCACTTAACTCCGCTTCGATGACTTCCCGATAAGTATCAAGCAGCTCCTTGTATAGCTCTGTTTCTTGGTGTATGAACCCATCCTTACTATCATTTGTTAGCGCTGTCTGTAAGCAATCCCTAATTGCTATCTCCTCAAACGCCTTCTCACGCAGTTTTTCTAACTCCTCTACCCTGAAGGTTTGCCCTGCGATTGTGGGCTTTTTCATTGTTTCCGGAATATCAAACTGCATATTGAGGTCTTCCCCGAGCTTTAGATCTATCTTCCTGTTCCACACATCTATCATAGCTCCTGCGGTGGCTAAGACTGGTCGTCCTAAAATAAGTGGATCCCTTGGCTCTACACCCATTTCCAAAACCACGAAGTCGGTTGGTACGTCTACTGACCCTACCTTGATCGGAAAGTCTTCCAATACTCCACTTGGCAACCTTGTAGTTCGATCTGCCAGAACTAGTTGGATGTCGGTGGGTTTGAATTTCTCAAATCCAGACTAGAGTTAAAGGCATTAAGCTGACTGATGCCCCCAAGTCGCAGAGACATCTGCCGAACGACAAAGGTCCAATCAAGCAAGGTAAAGTGAACGACCCCGGGTCGCTCAGTTTCTTAGGTGTAGTAGTCCTCTGGATTATGTCACTGCAGTCGTGATTGAGTATGACCATCCCTTGAACTTGTTTGATCCGCTCCATCACCGCATCCTTTAGGAATTTCTGGTAAGGGGGTATCAGGGTGAAAGTGTCCATTAGAGGCATGCGAAGCTCGTATTCCTGCATCTATTTTTTTTTTAAATGCCTTGTACTTCTCAAGAAGTTCCTTGCGAAATCGTCCAGGGAATGGCAAGGGTGGCTTGTAAGGTGGAGGGATGAATCGTCTTTCTTTTTGTTTCTCTCCTCCTGGTATGTCTGTAGGAGGTGGACTGATCGGAGTGTGAACCCGATCATCTATCCGAGTAGTGTAGTCGGGTGCTGGGTCGAGTTGCTCTGGAGAATGGTTTGGTGGTTGAGCAAGAGTGGGCGGTTTACGGAGATCCTCCCCATCTAAGTCATTGCTGTCCTCAGTAATGTTCGGTGGTGCTGTCCGAGGTGGTAATTGGCGTCCACTTTGTAGGGCTATGGCTAGCACAGTCTCCTGACATTTTGAAGTTGAAGCCGATTTATCTGTAAGCACCTGAATTTGAGAGCCTAAGGCATCAAACTTGTTGTGTAGTTGCTGGAAATTGGCGGATAAACGGCAGGCGAGATCATCGAATCTTGTAGTAATTTGCATGGCATCGGTCTTCTAAGTTGAGAGGACTTGGTGCATCAGTGAGAGCAAATCCAGAGATGAGGAATTATATGGTGGTATTGGGCTGATAGTCTGAGTATTGGGGATGTAGGTTCTGGGCCTTGTTGTGTGTCCTCTGTGATTATAGATGTAGTTCATGTCCTCCATCTGAGCATTCTCCCCATCTTGTTGCAAAAACTGCTATTCCTCTGAGATTGCATGAATATGCTGCTGCTGGTTGAGGAGCTTATCGAGGTTGTCATTGAGAGCTTTCATGTCCCTCTTGTACTTGGCATCTTCCTCGCCAGCAGATCGCACAGTGCGATCATATTCTTTATTGTAATGCCCACCAGATGGAGCCAAGTACTTGATATACATATATTTTACCCTGTTTTCCCTTAGTATATTCACATCTTTTGCATCTTTTGCTATCCATTTTTACCATTATTGCACAGCTTTAGGACTAATCATGCATTAGAGTTTAGTTGCATTGCATTTGCAATTTTCATGCATAAACAGGTGATTTTGAAGCTCAAGGAGCATCGAAGCAATGCTGAGGAAGAAGTGAAGCAATCATGAAGGGAAAGCAAGAGAGTTAAGGCTGAAATAACAAGGTCCGGAGTCCAACTCGACCAGACACTCGACCGTGTGCTGAGGAGGACTCGCCTGAGTGGAGAACACACGAGAGAAGCCAGCTCGACCTGCCACTCGACCGAGCACAGGTCGAGTTGACCGAGCCGTTGACTATTTTGTCTTTTAGTATTTTTAGGGCTTCCACTCCCCTCCTATATAAAGCCTTGTACCTGCAGCCACAAAAGTCCAGCTTTTTAGATATTCTCTAAACCTAGTATTTTACCCTTTTTGGGATTTATTCTTTTTGACTTTTTTATTTCCTAGATCTTGTACTTGAAAAAGACTAAATTCTTCAATATTGTTGGTTTCATAACTTTCTTAATATTGAGAATTCAAGTTTCATTTCTTTTTCAATATTGTAGATCTTTGTTTCATCTTTCTAATGATGCAAGTTTAATATTTTCTGGGTTTATGATTTTGATGTTCATCATGTGTTCTTGTGAGTAGTGGCTTAGGATCTTGAGGATGGGTTAGGCTGGGCTGTGAATGAGGTTTGTTTGGCTTGATCAAGCTTGGTTGTTGTAGATCTCTTCTAGGGTAGATGTTCTTAATGCTGATCCTATATCTGAGAGGGTAGGATCTGATTTCAAGCATCTTAGCATCACACCAATGTTTAAAAGGCATAGATAAGGCTAGATCTAGAGCTTACCATCTTGCTTGCTAAGAGATTAGAAGTTTTGTTTGGTATGAGACATATTTCTTACTGCCTGCTTGTGTAGATTCTTTACTATGTGAGAGCAAGTCTAGAAATGCATAGGTTTGATTGTTTCTTGACCATGAGAGTGGGAGAAACTTGTCTTAGATACATATGTCTAGAGATTAGCTCATGTTGTTTGAGATTTGTTGATCAAGTTAGAAACCAAATGGCTCTCCTCCACCAGCATCAGAATCGACCTCCATAGGGTCAGTAACAGTTCTCTCGGACGTAGACAAGTCCCTACGTTGAGGAGATCGGCGAACAGCACTCGCCACCGGGCTTGGTGAGCGAACTCGGAGGTCTGAACTATTGGTTGCTCGAGCACCGGATCGGGTGATGGATCGGGTTGGAGAAGCGAAACGTCCAGACAGCGGTTGGGAATGCGGAACGTCTCCTCTTCCTTGGGATTTGCGAGGTTCAATGGCGTCACCTCCGGTTCTAGCAGCGGCGGAGGTTGATCTGCTTCTCTTCTTTTGGTAGGTTTTCATCTTTGTTGTCATTATCGAATCCTTGAATGTAAAAATAGAGACTAAGCCGAGATCAATAGGGTTAGTCCACAAAAATTAGAAAACTCGACTTCTAGGTAGAGAGAAAAAGTTTGGAAGATAAAGAGTTTTAGGGGTTTGAGCATGGAGAGCACATCAAGATGAAATTTGACATCAAAAGTGGAATAAAAAGGTCAACTATCAATGGTCAGGTCTTTTACACTTAGGTGCTGCCAAGGATGACCCAGAATTTCCAAGAAGTTCACACTACCTTTGCTGTAGAGCCAGGAAAAGAATCAGAGAGTCCATTGAATGAGTCTGCTGCATTAGAAAGGATTTTCAAACCTCTCCATCCCAATTTCAATGCTTGAAAAGCATGCGTAGTCAAACTTAGTGACCAAAAACAAGCTCACTTAGGAGGAATTCCCAAAGGTATATTTTGAACTCTTTTGGTTCAAGTTTAAGACATCTTTATTATTTGCTTTTAGTATTCAGCTGGTGTTAGTTTAATTTGAAATAGCTTTATAAATATTTTAAGTCTTTCCAATAATATATATATTTGAAAGTTTGGGGAACCGAGGTATAACCCAAATACGTACTCGACGTGCCCGATCGTATTTCTGCTCGGGTGGCGAGTGAAGTCCGAATTCCCCGAACCCCTTATCCCACTCTCTGGAAAACCCTAGCAGATACCTCCTCTATTTAAAGGAACCTAGACCTCTCCTATCCAGCATCACAAAATCGATAAGTCCTCTCAACCCTAAAACTCTTTAGCTTCTAAGTTTCTACTTTCTCTCTAAAAACATAGTGTTCTTTGATTTTTGGGATCTAACACTACTGATCTCGAGTTTAGCTCTTTCTTATTTTCAAGGACTCACCTATGGCCCCAAAAATAAAAACGTACAATAAGAAGGGAACCTCCTCCACCTCGCCACTGCCAAAACCGGAGGAGGAGTCGACCCTGCTCGAGATTCCCTAGATCAAGGAGACCTTTTGCATGCCTTGTCGACAAGTGGACGTTTCCAATCTCCAACCCGATGCTCAACCCGATCAGCCACCCGAGGCGATACTCATGCACCCTATCATGTTACCACTCGAGTCCGCTCGCCAAGCCCAGTAGCAAGTGCTGTCCGCAGATCTCCACCACGTAGGAACTTGTATACGTCAGAGAGAACAGTAACCGATCCATGGAGGTCGACTCAGATGCAAAAGGAGGAAGATGGGAGGAAAAATGAACCGCCTATTCAAGAAACAAGGCTGCAGTCGCAAGGGGGAAGAGACCGGCTTCGGAAAAGGCCAAAAAAGTGGCTGAGAGAGCAGCAAAAGAGGAGAAGGAGCACACAGACGGTGAGAGCCCTGACCACGAAGAGGAGCAGCAAGAACGCACTCGGATGGCGTTGAGGAGGCTGAAGCAGAAAGAAATGAAAACACCGGCGAGGCTGTTGAAGGTTCCCTGCAAGATGAGCTTTGTTGGAACCCGCTACCCCCACCGCGAGACTATGAAAAAGCTGGGGATCGCGAGAGATGTCGAGTTCCTTTTCGACATGTGCTACCTGGGAAAGCTGATGAGAGTTAACCTTGATGCCTATGAGGAGGAGACGGTTCACTACCTCTCCATGTTGCGGTTACACTACTTTGAGGACCACTCGAATCTACTACCCGATGGATGGATTGGGTTTATCACTTTCTCAGTGCGCAACAAGGAGTATCGGCTTACCTTTAAGGAGATGGAGGAGCTGTAAGGCTTCAGGGCTGGTCGTGGGGAAACTATGGAGGTAGGCAAGCAAGAGATGAAATCCCTATGGCTGACAATAGGGGACAAGCTTCCTTACAAATCCACGAGCTCCAAATCTGCTCAAATTAGGAGCCCTATCCTAAGGTACTTCCACAAATACTTGGCCTGAACTATATTCGCTAGGAAGGAAACCGGGAATGTGAATGATCACGAGCTTCAGTTGGTAGACGTAGCTCTGTGTGGAGTTCTGGATAGCACTAGGGATGGTAGACCGCTAGTTGGGGATGTAGCGAACAATAGTGATATGATCATGAGACCATCCAAGACGACCCTTAAGTCTTTCTCAAAACAAATGAAGTCAAAGATAAACTCTTCCAGCCAAACTATTATTTGGATACATTCTTACCTCATCTACAGCATATCTCGAGGTTGAATCAGTCCAATCATAATTCAGATGAAGGAGTTATTCATTTTACAACTCAGGTGCACTCATGGCTACGCGATTTGGACCTACGAGTATTCAAAGGAGGATTTCGACCAATCCAGAACGGTTTAAGCTATGTACCAAACTTTTCTACAATCTGTATCCATCTTAGAACTAGTGAGAATTGTAATCTCATTCAAATCGGTTCATACTTGAAAGATAAGGATATTTCAAGTCAGTTGATCTGTCCTAGTCCCAGTTTCGTGTATGAGCCAAAGATCATGTTACACAGATCAACTCAGAAACAATTTCGACACGAAATCAGTTGAAGGATGTCAATGTATCACTTATGTTTTCAATCTAGTTCTTCACTTGAAGAGTTTTAGGTCCAATTAGTTAAGGAGCTTCCAGAATTATGTTTGCACAACCAGGAGCTGTTTCTACTACCCCAAGGTGAAGAAATAATACAGCCATGTTGTTTCCCATCAGCAATCTGGATCAAGGAGTCAAAAAGAGGAAAAAGATCAAGGAGGCACTTATGGGCTAATTCAAGAGATTATGGGCAAGGAGAGAATGGGAAATCCTATTGGGGATGATTATTATCAAGTCCAGCCCACTTTGAGCCTAATTCAAGTCCAAGAAAGCCAAAAATAATCACTTTATTTTGTAGTTAAAAAAGAGTGACGAAAATAGAGGTTCATGCACCAAGAGCCACTTTGGAGGAAGGGATAAATGCACCCAGAGAATTATATCATAGTGAGAAGACGTGAGGCCCATTAAGACTTCATCGTCTTTAGGAAGGGATCAAGGTATCGATTCCTTGGGAGAATCATATCATAGTGAGAGGACATGAGGCCCATTAAGGTAGGTGAACCCATAGACTGGGAGTGAAAATGGGGTCCACAGAGAAGTGTCACTCGGGGCATTACAGATCGAAAACAGTCAAGGGTTGCAAGTTTATATGAGTTGTAAGTCAATAACAATTTTCAGGTACACAAACCGAATAAAGGAGACAATACACATACAGAATAGCCGTTAGTTGGAAAGTTTACTAACAAACTCTTCATAAACCTCAATTGCATACTGCATACAAAACCTATTAACATGCCATCTATAATGTTACCCATTTCCGCATCAAGTACGTTGTGCAAGTGCAAGTAAAATAACTTTATGGAAATGGGACCAAAATCACCAGATTGGGTGTTCTTCGGGAACCCTTTAACGCGTTAATAGGTTGGACGTCATTAATATATGATGGGTCACATGATGCCTTGATAAAGTAAGGTAACAGCTTCACCAATGGAGCCATTAGATAGCTAACCTTAAGATTGGAGGTACAACTGACTAATGGGTCCAAGATATTAATGTGCCATGATTTCAAATATATGACCATCGCAACCCAATAGCTCTTTCCCCAAATCATCGACACATATCTGGTGTCAACACGATCACCTACTGTCCCCTTAATGCAGTTCTGCAGCAGCAGGTACCAAATATATTCATGGCCAATGGCCTGTATAAAAGTAGAATATTGTGAGGAGATGAGCTGTGTAAGTAAGTCGTCCAAAACAATAATCTTCCGTCTAGCAAGGTATGAACTAAAAAAGATGTAATCCTGACATCAATATGCTACAAACATATGATATATTTTATAACATAAAATCTTAATGATTATGATACAGAGAAATGAAAAACATAAATGTAATAGAATGTGTCGTGTATGGGGAGGCAAACGTGGTGAATAGTACTCACACTATTTCACAAAGGAGTGTTATTTTGACATAATACACACAAATTAAGAAAAGTATATAAATTTCTATTTTATGCTTTATAAAAACATTAAAAAAATCTTATTCTAATTAATAAGCTCAAATAATAGGGATAAAAAAGAGACTTAAATAAAAAACACTACATTAGAAACATTAAATTATACTCTTTTAGTAGCCAAAAAAAATGTCAAAATGACACTTTTTGTGAAATAAATAGAGTATTCTTTAAACAATGCATTTAAATCAGAACTATTTATTGCTCAATTACTAAATATATAAAAGATTCAATGAACAAATAACCATTGTGATGGCAATCTACAATAGTAAACATTTGAAAGCAGATAGGAAAGATGGAAACATAGTACACCTAAGAGATGATGCATAAGTTTCTGAGAAGCTTACTGTTTGGGAAACCGACTGTTTAAGAGTGTAAATTTACTCAAAAAAAGTTTCTACGCACGTCAGAACCATCAATCTTGTACGTCCTGCAACCAAACATAACTATGTTATATGATAGTGTTATGTATTTAAAACGCAAGAGCAAAGATGTTATAATTCCATTAGCTAACATTTTACAATATCTGTTAAGAACTTAAGTGAACTTATTATTATGTCAGTAGAGATGAGAGGGAATTGATCATAGTTGTGATGGAGTTCTTCAGCTACTTTCTGCACGTTCACCTAAGAATCATCACACTTTGCAACTGCAGTAGTAATAATATTTCTCCTTTTCCTAGTGTACTACAAATAATAGATAATAAATTACATTTGGAGGAACCTAACCAATAGGCAGAGGTAAGGCATTGAGTATAACCTTTCTGAAAAATGAGGATTTCTGAGATATATGATGAAACACTATTTTATTAGGTGCTACAGATTGACGAAGGGAAGTAGAAGGATAACATTCACCCTACATGAATTCGAGAATCGCAAGAAAAGAGAAACAATGAATTGCATTTTGAAGGGTGAAAAAGTCAATTTAGATATGTCATATAACTTCAATGAGAACACATCAAGTCAATACACATAAACTAAAGTAATTCAACAGTGACAGATTACATCTCGAAATGTTGCAGCGTTGATATGGCTACAAGACACACATCTACAAGAATTACTACATCAACTGCATAATTATTATCAAACTAACTATATACCACATCACTATAAGAATATTGGGTATTGATAGCATCTGAATAACGCTATCTAACGAAACCATATCGTTTTGACGAAAGTTATATCTGCCTCCGTCATAATAGGTCGGCCACTTTTGACAAACGTTGTATCTGCATCTACAATCACTTATCCCATTATCCATGTTTGAAACCAGGTGAATTATGTCTTTGGCTAATTCTACAAAATCAGATTCTTCGGCAAGTGGATTGGACACATTTTGTTGACATGAAAGTAAGGTACGTTGTGGATCAAAAATGTGGGCAGCAGGAGTACATGGCCGGGTAGGAAGAGACATGACAGCTGAAGAATTATTCACCTCTGAACACTTGTGCTGGAGAAGAAGGGAGCGCATTTCTGACAATAGTTCCTGCAACAACTGGAAAATCATCGTACAAAGGATTTGTTTAAGGGTCGCTACTTCAGCCGTTAACTTAAGCACGTCATCGGGAGCATCCGAGCATACAAATATCTTTCTCTCACCACCTACTTCAGTGACAATGTTTGAAACCATACTCCCGCAATGACTGGTTTTTTCGTTTTTTTACATACACACAGCTACAGAAGTGAATAATCTCCTCCAACCCAATCAAACTTAGAAAATGAATATACTCCATCAAGTAAACTCTCCATTTGTTGGACCTTTAGATCTCCGTCAAATCATTAGGTATTCGTTCTTTATCTTCAGTAGATATTGTTCCACAAATGCGATGAACAATAAGCTATAAAAAAAAAACACCGAAAAAAATCAAAACTTAAGAGAAAATAAAATAAAATAAGAAGCAACACAGTAAAAAATACTAACCTCCTCATCATTGTCAACTTCTAAAATATTTTCAATATGGAATGTCTTTAGCTTTGACACTATGTCAATACCCCCGCTATAAAGGTCTGATCATCACCAGGTTCAGGTACGTAATACAATAACTTTGTTATTGATTGAAGAAACAATTGAATCGACATTAGGAACCCAAGCATCACCAAAGAATGTTGTTTTAGTTTCTTCGCCATCACTGTCTACTGCCGAAGTTTTTTCCCCACTTTTATCATCTTTCCTATCCTCGTAAAGCATGTCAACCAAAAGGATAGCTAAAGAAGAAGTCCTGAGACAACCCGACCCATTTTTTTTAATAATAACATAATTAAGCACTCCATAATACTTAATTAAACCTATAAACCCACAAATCATCATCAAACCAACAACAACCGATATGCACAGCGGAAACATACCAACAACATAACCATCTCCAATATATCATCAATACAAAAACATTTCTAACCATTCTATTCAACAACGTAGCATATCTCTATACAAGATTCCAACAACACAACAACATATAACCATCAACACACATTTAAGACCCTAGATCATCCTCCTCCTCATTGCCATGATTCTACGTCACATACCTGCACCACAAACAACAATTGAGATGCGCAAGTATATCACAAATACTTAGTGAGGCAATCCTCCCATCTATTGGGCTATACACACAAGCGAAAAGACAAACACAAGCAATGCACAAAACAACCAAACCAGACAACTCTAAACACATGTGTTGAACGACACTCTCACAACAGAAAAATCAGGCAGTGATAGCATCCATAAAACGCTATCCATCTCTATTGTAGCGTACTTAAAAATGCTATGTAATCGACCGCAAAAATAGGTCTGCGACCTATCGTAGCGGTTTTTTGTTATGCTACTATAGGGTTTTTTGCAATAGCGTTTTATAATATGCAATTGTAGATTTTATAATAGCATCTTATAAACGTTATCATTTTATGATTGATATTTATATTGTAGCAGTTTTAGCTTTGCAATAAATTGAACTGCTATCTTCTGTTTCCAATAAGCACCTGTATAATCATTTATTTTTGGCTTCATTTTGGATCAACAAATATTCATAAATCTGAACACTGGTTATTAAACTAAAGTACATGTTTCAAACGAACAACAAGTACAACCCACATACAAAATAAAAACACAACCAGATCAGAGATTCAAATGTAAACGAGTTCGTCATTTGGCCAAGCTATTATACTACTTAAAGCATCAACATTGATTTTAAATTCTGAATTTGCTCTTTAAACTGGTGCAACCTTTTCCCCAAATCCATTGCAATCTAAAAGAATGCACTTTTTTTTTCCATTCTTGCTGTTACCTACACTCTGCTACAAAGAAAATTCCAGACAATTTATCATAAGTCCATTCTAACAACAAATCATTCAGTTAAGTAGAAAATTTCAAAAAATTTATCACAAGTCCATCACAACAACAATACAACATATCATTATTAAGACTAAGAAGGTTTATAGTCTTACCTCAAGTGAACTATTTTTGACATCCTTTCATCTATGCTTGCTTGTACATTCTACAAAGTGTGGTTGTTAAACTAACACATGAGAGATCACTCACACATGAAAATTCTTTTAGCTTGTACAGATCAACTATACTGAGAGGTATGAACATTTCATATTGGTTCCATCATGTCAAGCAAAAAAAAAGGGAGTAAAAACAAATCCTCTACTTGTTAACTTATTTGTCAATACCATCGTCCCTTAGAATCAATGAGATGACTCTCAGAACGCCCAATGCCTTAGGCTTATAATTTTAAACCGCTTTTATTTACGCTTTTTTCTCTGCGATAGACATTAGGAAAACCAAAACCTCAATCTCTTATTTAGTCTTAGCCATTGTTCTTTCTCTTTTAAATCAATTTGTATTAGCTATTACTCCTTTTGGGATCGATCTTAAAATACTACATTGATTAACTATGCACTTTTAGTCGTCGTGTGGTCTTTTCAGGTAAAAGATTTGGAGTGAAATTCAACTCACATCAAAGCTTTTTGGCGTCGTTACCAATGGACTAACTAGCTGCCCATTGAATTTGATAAGAACTTTCATCGTAGATACTTTGAATTTTTCTTTTGAATTTTTTCATTTTGATTTTAATTTTCTTGTTTTTCGATCACCTCTATTTTCTGTTTTCGTTTCTGTTTTTGGATATTGTAGTGCATGACTAGGAGTCAACCCTCCAGAACCGTATCTCCAGTTCAAGACATTGATCGACTAGAACGTGAAATTAGGAAACTTCGAAGACAACAACTCATGGCCGAAGAAAGAAACCAGGACCAAGGTCCCCTTAACCTCAACCAACCGCTGATACCTCCTGCCCTCAACGAGCAAAGAGAACCGATTCTTGCACGAGGTGGGAACCCCATCGTTGAAGCCGCTGATCCGCAACTCGACCCATTAGTTGGCCGAGACCATCAAAAGCTCCTCGTGATGCTAATCCTCTAGGCGTGGGAGACAACCTCGATGCTCCTCCTCACCAGCGACCTCTTGTCATTAATCCACTACTACTTCAAGCTGGCGGAAGACAACCTGCTTATGTGCACCCTCTAAGACGTGCCGCTCCTAACCGTACCATTGCCGACTATGATGCTCCCAATCAATATCCTCAAGACCGCGCTGCCATCCAAATAACTCATCCTCCAAGACGTGATTGCGAGATTAAACCTCAAAAATTGATTTGGTGAAACAAAATCAGTTCCATGGTCTTACTACTGAACATCCGATGGACCACATTGATCTTTTTGAAGAAATCTGCTCTACAACAAGAACCAATGGAATTCCCGAAGATTACTTGAGGTGTAAGCTTTTTCCTTTCTCTTTAGCTGACAAGGCTCATAGATGGTTAAAGTCTCTACCTCCTGGATCGATCACTAGTTGGGAACAATGCAAGTCAGCCTTTCTTAATCACTTCTACACAAAGTCAAGATCCAACTCTCTTCGCAACAAGCTGCAAAGTTTTCAACAAGGACCAGTCAAATCTTTTTATGAAGCATGGGAATGTTTCAAGGACTATGAACTTGACTGTCCCCATCATGGCTTTTCTAAAGGTAACCTCTTAAGTACTTTCTATAGTGGATTACATCCTAAGTATCAACTTTCACTCGACACGGCAAGCAATGGAGATTTCACTACGAAGATCGTTCAGGAAGGATAAGCTCTCATCGACAACCTTTTTGCAAGTAGTAGCAACACTTGCACTGGTTTTGCTAGAACCATCCGTTCTATCAATTCCGATGCTAAGGAGATTGCCGATCTTAAGAACATGATGAACCAACTTCTAAGGAACCAACAACGTGGAGTAAACGCTTGTGAGACTATTAACATTGGAAACATGGAGCCTTTCCAAGAAGATTCTTATGACCAAGAAGAAGAAGTAAACTATGTTAGTGCTTAATATACTACCAAAACCGAGGGTACAACAACAACTTCAACAACAATTTTAGAAATACTTCTAACGTTTTCTATAGGAACCCGAATGTGGAGAATCCCCAAGATCAGAACTATCCTCAGCAAGCTAACCGTTTTCAAGGCAACAACTTCAGTGGAAACAAAAACAACTTTCATCCGCGAGCTCAATTCAACAAGAACAAGCCGACTTTCCAATCCGGACCAGCCCAAACGCCTACTTCTCAAGATAATGCCAAGATTGAGATGAAGATGGAAGAACTCCTTGCTGCTTTTCAAAAGCAATCGAGAGACATCAACACAAGGATGGAAAACATATATATTGAGCTGAATGGGAAGTTTGAAAGCATTTCTATCCATGTCCAGAAGCTTGAAACCCAAGTTGCTCAAACCGCTAATGCCGTTCTAAGCCAAGTTGGTGTACTTCCGAGAAAACCCGAAGAGAATCCTAAAGGATATTGCAACGCTATCTCAGCCGTACCAGCCCTCACCTACCGTGAAGCCAAGCCTATGGTACCACTCTTTAACTCTTATGAGGATGTTATTCTTCTGACATGTCCATTTGATGAAGAACTCGCGAGCCACTACCCCTTACGGAGCCTACCTAAACCTGAAGACCCAGGATGTTTTGTTTGCTCATCACAAAAGGTTCCCGACGGATTAGTTCAGTACCTACAACTTGTAGTAATTGTATAGCCCCTATCGATTTTCACATCTTAGAGATGAAAGAAAAGACCGAGTGACCTTTGATTTTAGGAAGACCATTCCTAGCTACTGTTGGAGCCATCATCGACCACAAGTCAAAGAGAACAATCTTTGCTAACATCAATAAGAAGAAGTCGTATCCGACTATCTCAAGCCGAATTCATGGCTGAGAAGCTCATTACATGAAGAAACAATGGATCCTAACATCAAAAAGCTGAAGCAAATCAACCAAGGAGCGTCCACAAGTACCAATAAACTGCCATCCGAGCCACCTAAACCGCCTAAGCCACCACAAATTTCCAAGATCAAGATCATAGTTCCTCCTGAGTTAAGTAGCAAGAGAAAAGAAGAGATCGAAGATATGATAAGGCATACTAAAGAAGTGCTTCTTCATGCAAAAGTGTTTGAAACTTCTGCAAAAGGACAACTTGTTATTGAAGCTGGAGCAGACTATCAAAATATCAAAGGATCCGAAGGAGCATTGATTCCCAAAGCTAACTCTTCTAAAGTCTAACTTGTCCGCTAACGTCGAGCCAACGATGTTAAACAAGCGCGCTTTTAGGGAGGCAACCCATGTCTAGTAAGTTTTTTATTGAGGTTCTACTTTCTTTTATTTTAATATTTAAACATTTTAGTTTCAGGTTTTCATAAAAAAAAATAGAAAAATAAAAAAATAGAAAAGCCAAAAAGAAGAAAGAATGTCCATGGATTGACTATGCATAGTATAACTAGTGGCAAGTACCACCTACTGACCGGCCACCTCCAATGTGACCGAAGCATGCCGAAGGCGACGGATCATCACTATCCATGAGTGATCGATGCCGAGAGTCCCCACCAGCCATACCAATCATAGCCAATACCATGTACCATATACGACGTACCCTGTACCATGTCCTACGTACCATACCTGCCGTACCAGCTGCTAATGTCCGCGACAGTTCATCCGTGTACCGCGAGACAACTCCAAACCACCACCATCCTACCACCAACTATCACCATTCTTTTACTTAGATATGTTTTTATTATTTTTATTTTATCATTATTATTGATGGTTTTAAGTTTTTGTTTCAAGGAGGATGCATTTAGAGATATATTAAACATAATTCGAATGAATTTAGCCTAGTTCATACTCGATGTCAAGAAACCAAAGGAAGTAAAAATGGTTAGTCACTACATTTTCACTCCACAGCCGACCTCTAGAAAAAATTTTGGGCACCCATTAAACGTCTAAGAGTCGACACAACATCATTCCATCAAGGTGACATTGTTCTTAAACCCTACACTTTTCCTTCTAATTTTTAATCCTCAACTCTTTCTTGTTTCCCACCGAGGACAGTGTAATTTATGTCTGGGGGGAGGATATTCCATCCTATACTAATGCTACTTTGTATTTTGTTGACTGGAGACATTTTTCCACTGTTTACATCAATAATTTTGATGTTTTTATCGAGTCGCATTTTTTTTTTATTGAGTCAAAACTAGTAGGGGATTATTCTAACGGTTTATTTGATTTGGATTAACACTCTTATGAATCTTGATTATGCTTGACAACATAACTAAAGTTTGGAAAGACTATGAACCAACTCAACAATCCCCAAAGTCCCTATTCGATGGATATTCGGATGATCTAACGTTGTCTCTAAATTTTACAGGACCTAAACCGGACTAAATTATCAAGCCCTGGGAATTGGTATACATTGGACTATATCTCTACGTTCAAGCCACACAAGACATTGCACTTCTTCAAAAGTATGTTTCCTATCTCTTCCCTTCGAAAGTCTAAGAAAAAAGAGGAGAAAAGAAAAAGAAAAAAATAAAAAACAAGAAGAAAAGAATAAGGATATAGGTAGCAAGGGATCTATATATATAAAAAAAAATATCCTAGAAAATTAGGGAGAGATAGATTCCTTGGAAGTGAGAAAAGGGAGAGGAAAGGAATCATACGAAGAAAGTCTTGGCTTGAAGACAGTCGACAAGCCTTTGATCGATTTCCATTGGTAAGATTTCACTTTTCATTATTGCTATAACTTATGTAACGAGATGACAATGAGGATTCCGGAAACTCCAAAGAATTGTGGGATTAAGGAGCGTTGATGACTCTCATGGGTGATTACAAATGTAAATTCCTAATGTCAAGGCGAAGAAGAGTGCAAAGACAATATCTCCTAAGATAAGTGAATTCTCGTGATTTTCAAAACCTCTTTTCCATGACTTTATTTTGATTATTTGTTTGAGGACAAGCAAAGTTTAAGTCTAGGGGAGTTGATAACATCACTATTTCACCCATATTAGTTATAGTTTTCATATGCATTGAGGAAGAGTTTGATGAGATTTCAGGTATAAAAGGTCTATTATCAAGTATTTTAGGTTTCAACAAGGTTTTACAGGTTTTATAGCAAAAAGGACCAAAAGACAAGGAAAATATGTTTCAGGACAAATTCAGAACTGTATAGTACGGGACACTTTTCAAGAACTTACAGAACTCATATTATATCATGCTTGGTGTCTATGGAAAGCTGGAAAATTCATCTTTCTCCTCGAATAGGAATCAAGTCAATCCCTTCTTCCATACGGAAGATATTCTCGATTTACCGAGAAGTGTATAACCGACATGAAGAGAAGGATCCAGCCGATGGGCTTTTATTATAGGCCTGACCAGAAACCATCACGACGGCCCAGTACAAGCCTTCACCATGTTCCAGAAGTCTCTTTCGCTGCCTCTTGTCCTGCAATTAAGAAGAAAATACGTTTTTACCCTTACAAACCCTAATCCAAGACAAAACCCTATAAATACTCTTCAAGACCTAGGGTTTCAAGTGTGCATCATCAATAGCTTTAGGAGCAGCCCTAGCCACCACCATAGAAGCAGCCGCAACCTCTCGTCCCTCTAGAAGCCTTTGAAGATCCGCCATCTCTCTTTCTACTCTTTCTAGTTCTTTCATACTTTCATTGCTTATTGGGATCCAAGTTACTTTTGTGACAACTTAAGAAATTTCCTTTGAACTCCTTTTGTAATTTGAACTGTTTTTGATGCTATACTTTATAATATCAATGTCGTTTCTTTGCATCATGAGCGAGTAGTTTTATTTGTTGGGTTTTATGGGGTGACTCAAGGGAAATTCATGGTTCGCTTCAATTAGGTTGTTAGATCTTATTTTTTGTTTTATATTAGAGTTCTTTTAGGACATCTTATTTTTAATGCATGTTCTTGGATTGATTACCAAGTGCTGATCTAGAGAAAGGGAGCGTTAATCGTGTTATCCTACTTCTCTGAACTAGTGTTATGCCGAAACCTCGCGTTGTAACCTGCATAAGTTGAGTTGCGGAGTTTGGTGAATGTATCAAACTTGTTTTACTAGCTGGTTGACATGTGCCGTTGCCTGTGTAAGTTGAGTAATGGAGTACGAAGACTTTTGACTTCCATTCTATGACAATAGCTTGTTAGTTCATTAGCGTTTCGTAGTTGAGAACCTAGAGCAAAATTAGTAGTTACGTGTTAGATCTTGACACCTAATATTGCTTAGAACCATGAAAACCCTGAGATAACTCGCAAAACGCCCAATGCCTTAGTCTTATGGTTTTAAACCACTTTTATTTACGCTTTCTTTCTCTGCAATAGACATTAGAAAACCCAAAACCCCAATCTCTTATTTAGTCTTAGCCATAGTTCTTTATCTTTTAATTCAATTTATGTTAGCTATTACCCTATGTGGGATCGATCCTAAAATACTATATTGATTAACTGTGCACTTTCAGTCGTCATGTGGTCTTTTCAGGTAAAATATCTGGAGTGAATTTCTACACACATCATGAGTGAAACCAATAAAAGACAAAGAAACATTAAGTTAAATTTGGAGGCACTGAGCTTACTGCCGCTTGTTCCACTTTCACTTGTAGGTGGTGCTGATTGTCCTACAACCTAGAAACAACTTTATAAGAATCAATTGGAAACGGAACCATAGATGTTTTGGAAGAAAATAAAACATTACCTTGTCTAATGGTCTCCTATTCTTATGCAGCAAAGTTGATACAAATCCTGAAAATAGACACAAACGAAGAAGTGGTATCCTAAAAATACTCTCACTGAAACAATCACTTTTGTGTTCCCAAACTCAGCATAAGCAGAACCAAAAGTAGAGCTCAGAGCACCAATTTGAAGTTTAGTGTATTCATGATTCGAAGCGTATCAAGAACCCAAACAATTAAGAAGAGAAAGGGGAACCATATTTTTACTGGCAGGTCGGCGTTGATGGAAGCCACAACCATCAGGACGGGACCAACCGAGGTCGGAGTCTTTGAAAGGAAGCCGAGATCTTCCTAGTTCCCACAAGTTTCGGTGAATACGTTGGTATTGCGGCTCCAGGTTTTGCTGCTATCGTTCAAAACAATCCTCCATGTCCAAAATTAGAACAAGCCCAAATCTGAAAACACATAATATACGTCAAAGTCAAAAGACAAAAGAGATTTGTACAACGATCTCTAGATCTGCAAGCGGGACCTTCCGATCTGATATAAACAACACCAAGAAGATTAGAAATTGATGAATTTGAAAAAAAAAATCCTAGCTGTAAATGAATTAAAAATGAAACGAAGACATGAAAGTATGAAATTAACTTAGATTTCACAATACAAGTCTCAGAGAAGACAAACAGATCTAGCAGTTACGAAGAGAGATCTGTGCGTATGGAAGAGAGAGAGAGAGAGAGAGAGAGAGAGAGAGAGAGAGAGAGAGAGAGAGAGAGAGAGAGAGAGAGAGAGAGAGAGAGAGAGAGAGAGAGAGAGAGAGAGAGAGAGAGGTACCTTGAGTGAATCCCCATCTCTCTTGCTTCGATAGTGGCAAGTGTTCAGTTTCCAAATAGGGAGTGAAAGGGAGAGCAACTACATGAGTTACTTTGAAACCATATCTAGGGTTTTAATTTGTTTGGTGGAGAAGAGGAAGATGACTCATTTGGTTCTAAATTTACTTGAAAAAGGAAAAAATGGAGTGAGAGGAAGAGTAGACGAGAGTTAGACCATCTCCAATGTATATCTCAATTTTTTTCTCTAAAATAGAGCATTGTTTTCCTCCAATGTATGACTCTATTTTCAACTCTAAAATAGAGTTAGTGTAAAATAATATAGATGAGAATAGAGTTGCTCTATATATAGAGCAATCCTATAATTTTCTCTATTTTAAAGTAAATTATAGAGTAAGGTTGGAGCAAAAGTTCCTCTGTAATAAAGTTTTGACTTCAAAATAAAGTAGGGTTGGAGATGCCCTTAGACCAAAAATGAAATTTATTAGCCGCCTCATTTTTCATCGTGTACACAGCATTTCCTGTGCTATGTATACTGCATTTAAAAGAAATTGAAATATAACCATGAAATATAGCGTTTATAAAATACAACTGCCATCTAAAATAGAGACGTATATTGACTATAACAAAAAGACATAAAACGCTATATTCTACTACTATCAATACCCTAAATTCTTGTAGTGTCCTCATCGTCATTATCAACCTTGTGTCAACCGACACACCCCTTGCATCGATTGATGCAATGCCTTTGCATCGGCCGACGCACTCCTTGCATCGATCGACGCATCGCCTTTGCGTCGATCGACACAATCCTTTCATCGATTGACACATCGCCTTTGCGTCGACTGATGCAATCCTTGCATCGATGGACGCATCGCCTTTGCATCGACTGACACACTTCTTGCATTGATCGACGCAACCTCGCGTCTCTATCAAATCCCTAACTGCGTTGACAACACACTCCTTGCATCGATCGATGCAGTCACGCAAATCATCGTCGAACACGATCTCTATCAACTTTTCTTGGCTCCAACCGACACCACATCGTCTGTGATGCCAAATCTGACCTTAACAGGCTACAACCACCACGACAACCAATCTAAAAGAAGCACACAAGCAATCCATTACCAAAAATTACACAAAACAAACATCTAATCGCTTAGATAAGCCATGGTCCTGCAGTCACCTTGATTTGAAAAACTCCAAGATCCAAGCCTTCTAGAAACCTCCAAACGTCTCCCTTCCAATGCTCAGAAGACACCAAAAAAAGTACAGAAAACTTCTCCTTCGCTCAAAGAACGATCTCTCAAGGGATTCTCTTTCTCTATTCTCTCTAGGATGAAAACGGAAACTTCTAAACATCGAGTTCTCCCTTTTATACACGAGTCCTAGGGTTCTCTCCTTAAACCATGCACAACCGGAGACATTGGAAATAACTCGCACATTAACCAACTACGAGCATCGATCGATGCTCTTCCTTGGCATTGATCGATGCTCGAACCATAAATCTGGTTCGCGGGTGTTACAAGTCTAAATTCCTTACCATCTCCACAATGGGGAAATAGGGTTTTATAGGTTGAGTACCACAAATTAGAATAAGTTCAACAATAACAATAAGAGCAAGACACCCTGGCATACGCTGTCTGATTTCAGAAGCTTCATGATCGCCTTAACAACCATTTCTTTACTCTTACCCACAAGCGTATACCAATAGGGAGAATCATATGCCGCAAGTGTTTGTGATTCATCAATCGTCACTTTAGGAAGATAACGACCACAATTGGGGCTAAAGACTTTCTCAAATTCTTGCAACAAAAACCTCAACGTCTGGCCTCCATACGTAAACCATATCTCGTGGGAATTATTTGTGACAAGTAGAAAATTTGTGCAATAGTTTACTAGAAAAAGAACATCGTCGAACCGGTAGTGCAAAAAGACACTTAAATGGCGAGCCCATAAACTATCAATAAGGTATTGTAGCTAGGAGTATGAATTAAGTCTGCCATCAATAGGATATCTATCGGTTGCAAATACGCATTTTGGCAATTTCTATTCATCATTTTCATAACCTAATGGCAGCAAGAAAATTGAAAACGCAGCAACAAATTATGGTTTGAAAATAAAGGAAAAAAAATTATAATTGGGCACCTTCTGCTGATGAGAGTTCTATAGAGACACTTGTTTCATCTGTAGTTGAGACATCAGGACTTCCAACTGAACCACTGTTGTCGGAGGAGCTTTAAGTTTCAGTTTGGTGCATTCTAGTTGTAGTCATAGTCAATAAAGAAACACTATAGGCATTCCGTCTCTTTACTTACAACGGTATTTTAATTAGGTAATGGTACAAAAATTGCTTCTATAATGAATAACAATAGGAAACTGTCAGACCAGATCAATAATTTTGGTGCCACATGTTGCACTATTTATAAAGAAATCAAAATAAGTATGCGAAACAAAAATCCGATATCATTAAAATTTACGAAACCCACATTTTCCTCACGCACTAAAACAAATTGATAACCTTAAGGCAATGAAACAAACTGATACATAATTATCCCGAATATATTCGGTTTCATACTTTCCTAGCTACAAAATTCGGTTCTGGTACTATTTAATTTGGTTATTACGTTCAATTCGAAGTTTTTCTCCCTGCTGGCGGCCGACAGTTCCCCTTCTATGTGAGGAAGTAAACCATTGGTGGTGTCCACATCGTTAGTACTTTAACGACAACACACCATATTGTTTACTTAGGATTCAAACCAGATAGATAGACGTTAAGAAACATTTTTTTTTAAAGTGGAGAAAAATAACTCATGGATAATAATATCAAAGAGGGAGAAAGAGCAAAGAATTCGAGTAACAATTGTGTTTGTTTTTATACCATAGATGATACAATCTTTATTTATTGATTGAAAGAAAGAGATAATGGAAATGAATTAAAACTTAAATTGTATTTGTGTACCTATCATTATTTTAGATAATTATTTTTTATTACATGTAAGAACCAAATAAATATTGTAGATATTTGAATCATTTTATTTGAAAAATGCTGTTTTAATTTTATTGAGGAGAGAGTGAATTTTGCTATTTTCAAGATCATTTTTATTGGGTTGACGAATTTAAATTGAATTGTAAAACAATAAAAAAGTATATAGCCACTATATATCGAGCATGCATTGAGTAATAATGTTGTTGTGTAAAGATATAACCACTAGATATGAGTTTTTTTTTTCACAGAGCTTGCGATTTGATTAAAATTTGGTTATTTGCCAAAACATAGTTTTTTCACACCAGAAGCATCACAAGAACTTATGGTATTCCATCTACTCTCTCCAACTTCTATGCAATGTTGAGAAACTCCAAGGACTACTCCTAGATTCAATTGAAGAACTTCTGGCCATCCGACCCAGCAAATGTGGAGCTGCGGATTCATATGCATGGCTACCTACAAAAATAGGAGACTATTCAACAAAGTCAGGATATTATAAGGCAATCAAAGAGGGAAGTATATGCAACACAATCCCTCCTCAAATCCAAAACTTCAGCTAAACCAGTTCAATTTAGAATCTAAAAATGGGCCAGAAAATAAAACTACTCTTATAAAAGACAATGCGAGGAGCCAGCCTTATCGGTGGGGGAGAACCTAGCTTCAAGGGGCATCAATGCAAATGCAAAGTGTCCTTTCTGCGAGGAACAAGCATCTACTGAACACCTCTTCCTCAAGTGAACCTTTGACACATAGATATGGACGAATGCACCATTCAAATCACCACCGAACCTAACCCAATAAAAATCACTCAGAATCACCCAAATCGCTCAATTGCCTTCCTCCCTACGACATCGGTGATGCCCAATTGTTCACATAGATCTTATAGGCAATATGGAAGGCCATGAACCAGCGGATCTTCAACTCTGTCACCCCAACCCCTCGAGAAACCCTAACTTAGGCAATTAGATCAGCACTGGAATGAAATTCAGCGCAAACCCATCAACAACAACACCAACAAAAGTAAATCTGATCCAGACCACTCTGAACTATATGTTATATAAAACAGACGCAACTTGGAACGAGGACCAAAAGCTGGCGGGGTTTGGTTGGATCTTCCCCTCTTGGGCTGACTACCAGCTTTGAACATGATCGGCTCATAGCAAATATCCGATCACCTCTCTTGGCAGAAAAAGTCGCAATTAACCACGCTATGCAAGCAGTACTCACCCTAGGTTTCAAGAACCTCTCAATCGCTTCAGACTCTAAACAAACCATCACAACAGAGACTCCTTTGAAAGAACTCTATGTGATACTACAAGATATCCTCCATCTATCTTCTTGTTTTCTGCTAATTAGGTTTGTTTTCTTTCATTTCTCGGCAGTTCACTCGGTGCCAAAGCTACCTTGAAAAACGTTTTACCTATTCAGGTTTAAGTTGTTGTAATGAGATCGTATTTTGCACAAAAAATAATCTAGTGTAGAAACCCTATCAGTTGATTTGGAACTTTAAAAGAAATTGTTGTTGGGGTACTTTTGTACGTAAATAAAAAGACAAAATATATAATTATTTGCTGAGAACAAATAATGTGAGTTCTCTTGTCTCTGCATCGAACCTTGCACAGCGAGCGAAGCTCTTCTCTTTAATCTCGTTTATGCGCTTCCTCTTCTCCACACGCCTCATCTATAATAACTCGCTTGGTCTCCTCCGATCTCCACGCACCGTCGCACCGATCTGTTCTCTCTGGGTTCCCATCAAGTCTCCGGTCTTCAGATCGGCGACTAGTCCAATGGCGGCGGCTGCCTTCTCGTCAGCGATGGCGATTACTCCTAACTCGGAAGAAGCTCTTGCAAGGAAGCTCTGGATCAAGTTTAACAGAGAGTCCCTCTTCTCTATCTACAGCCCATTCGCCGTCTGTTTAGCCGCCGGAAGCCTCAAAATCGACACATTTCGTCAGTATATTGCACAGGATGTTCATTTCCTCAAGGCGTTTGCTCACGCGTAAGTTTCCTTTTGTGAATTGCCCTCATTTACTTGGATTGTGGATACAAATGATGCTTCAGACTGCAAAGTGAAGATGAACGTAGATGATAATGTTAGAGCTTGGAGGTTTTTTAAATTAGGGCTTGAAAGTATGGATCTGGAGCTTCACATTTTGCTTAAAACTCCATGAATTACTAGAATCAAAAGCTGTGTGTACCTGATATGTAAGAGAAGAGATCTAATATGGAATATATAATATATGATTCATGCTTTTTGTCAACCATTATCTCAGTTGTTAACCACAAGTTATGTGGATAATGTCGATTATATTTGAATTCATGCATCTGAATTTTTGGGTTTCTGAAGTTGTTAATTAACTAATAGTATGAAGTTCAGATAGTATTGGCTCCTAAGTATGGGTAAGTTTTCTATTGGTCCCTGTGTATGAAAGAAAGTATATCAAGAGCAGTGTATTTATGGTGAAATGTTTTTTTTCTGGTCCTCTAATTTTTGTAAGATTCTATGTTCTCTTGGAATGATTTCTAAGATTTCATAAGGCTGCTTTTCGCTTCACATATAGTGTAGTTGTTTGTGTCTGCTAAATGATTTATTACATTACTATCCTTTGACATAGGAATCTAGGATAGGATTCTTGTTCATCATAAGATCCGTTCTGGTGGTCTGGGATGCTGCTCTTATTCAGTGCCACAATATCATTTTCACTTTAGCAGTTGATCAAATGATTTTGATTTGTTACAACGAATGTGAGAAAAATTTTGTGCAGCTTATCAGTGATAAGATATGAAGAAATGGTTATCTTAACCCCTTTCAATAAAAGGCTTTCGTAGCTTTACTTCTTTTCGTTATAAATATTTGTGTTCCTGTTTTTTTAGGTATGAGTTGGCCGAAGAGTGTGCTGATGATGATGATGATAAATTGGCAATTTCTGACTTGAGAAAAAGCGTGATGGAAGAATTGAAAATGCATGACTCATTTGTACAGGTAAAACATAAATGCCTTCCCTGTTTTACATGCTCTCTTTTTTCGTAATTACCAGAAATTGAACATCACAATTAACAAGAGTCCCTAAGATGGCCCTAACTTCATGTATCTAACTAGAGAAAACCTTCTTGTTGCTTGGCTGGTTCAATATCAAATTAATTGTTAATTTTTTTCTAGTTGTTGGAGGATGGTGCAATCTATTTTCTGATCATGATATCAGTACACAAATGGGTGGTTGCTAAATATTTTAATAATGCTTACCCAACAGCAAACAAATTAGTTAATTAGTTGTCATACGCCTTGGTTCAGAATTCTAAGCTAAGCACAGTTGGTGAAAGTACCACTTTATTTTACGATAGAACTTGGAGAGTACATTGAGATATTTATTGACGCTATGGCTTTTACATGCGGCGGTTCCTCATCCTGGATACTGAATGCTTCTTGTATATTGGTGCTGCTTAGAATCTAAATTCTGAAAAAAATCTTTTTAAGTTTTCTTTTAGCTTAATTATATTGATTTCATTGACATCATTATTATGATTTTCCTATCAAATGCTATTCTCAGTAGTACGTTTGTCTGATCCTTGCAGGATTGGGATTTAGACATCAGCAAAGAAGTAAGTATAAACTCAGCAACTTTGAAATACACTGAGTTCTTGTTAGCTACAGCATCCGGAAAAGTAGAAGGATGCAAAGCTCCCGGCATGCTTGATACTCCATTTGAAAAAACAAAAGTTGCTGCCTACACGCTGGGTGCTGTGACACCTTGCATGAGGTTGTATGCCTTTCTTGGTAAGGAGTTTGGAGCACTTCTTGATCCGAGTGATGTGAACCAACCCTACAAGAAATGGGTCGATAATTATTCTAGTGATGCTTTCCAGGTATGTCGTAGTTGTATGATTCTGTATAATTCTGTTAAATCTTTAGGGTTTTAGTATGCTGTGTGAAATGATGCATCTTGTATAATGAATAGTCTATTTTCCTTTAATCTAGGCATCAGCCAAGCAAACTGAAGACTTGCTTGAGAAGCTTAGTGTCTCTATGACTGGTGAAGAATTGGATATAATTGAAAAATTGTATCAACAGGCTATGAAACTTGAAGTAGAGTTTTTCCATGCCCAACCTCTTGCTCAGCCTGCCATAGTTCCACTGTTTAAGAACCATTCAAAAGATGATCTTGTGATCTTTTCTGATTTTGATCTGACTTGCACCGTTGTGGATTCCTCTGCTATTTTAGCGGAAATAGCAATTGTAACTGCCCCAAAAGATGAATTGAGTCGATCTGGACTACAAATACATCGAATGCTCTCATCTGATCTTAGGAACACCTGGAATCTACTTTCTAAGCAATACACAGAGCATTATGAAGAATGCATAGAGAATATTCTGAATAAGGAAAAAGGTCAGACTTGATTACTTTTAGCTGACACAGTTTCAACGACTATACTAATTTACTTGGCCACTATAACGTAAGTGGTTGAGACTTTCTGTTTGTTTTTTCTCTCAATATGGGATTTCTTTTGTAGCGGACAAGTTTGCCTACGAGAGTTTATGTAAAGCACTAGAGCAGCTCTCAGATTTTGAGAAACAGGCAAACAATCGAGTGATCGAGTCTGGTGTACTAAAGGGCCTGAATCTCGAAGACATTAAGCGAGCTGGGGAAAGGTTAATTCTTCAAGATGGCTGCATCAATGTCTTCCAGAAAATTTTAGAAACTGAGAATCTAAATGCAAAAGTTCATGTGCTTTCGTATTGTTGGTGCGGTGACCTGATAAGGGCAGCCTTTTGTGCAGGTATGTGCCCAAATCATTCACTTCGTAATTTTTGTAGACAACTCATCCCCTAGAATTAAGAAACTATGTTAAAAAATAAAGATTTGTTTTTTTGACAGGCGGAGTCGATTCAGTGGAAGTACATGCTAATGAATTCACATTCGAGGAATCCATCTCGACTGGTGAAATCGAGAGAAAGGTGGAATCCCCGAACAACAAAGCTCAACAGTTCAAAAGTATCCTACAAAATGGAAAGGATATCAACGAGAAGAAAAGCCCCCTGACTGTTTATATTGGAGATTCAGTAGGTGACTTGCTGTGTCTCCTCGAAGCAGATATAGGAATAGTGGTTGGCTCAAGCTCGAGTCTCAGGAGAGTGGGAACCCATTTTGGGGTCTCATTTGTGCCTTTGTTTTCTGGAATCGTTCAGAAACAGAAACAACAAACTGAAGAAGAATCATCATCAACCTGGAAAGGACTCTCTGGCACTCTTTACACAGTTTCAAGCTGGGCCGAAATTCATTCCTTTGCACTTGGATGGTAGTATACCGGTAGAACAATATATGAAGAGATTGGTGTATATACTGCCGAGTGGCCAGTTTTATCAAGAGCCACACATATTTCAGCAAGTGCAGAGTACCGATGGTGATGAGGACCGTTGGTTCGTCTCGTCTAGAATTTCATGTTATTGAGCTTTTGTTGCTGCTCTTGTTTTGGCTTTCGACAGTATTGTGATGCCGAGATGTCATTTTATGCTTGGACTCAACAACAGTGAAGAGCTTTCTATACATAAATATGTGTTTCTATTAAAAATGGCATAAAAGTTGGGATATTGATATTTGGTTTATTTGTTTCTTTCTCTCCTAGTCTTTCTCTCTTTCTCTATCTATGCTTGTTGTTTCAATCATTTCCTAATTTTACAGTGAAAGAGGGTGAAGGTGTAACAAACATTTCCAATGAATCATGTCATAGTTTGATTCATAGCATGGTATTTCATCGACATTCAACAACTTTATAGTATGATAAGTTGATAACCTATCTTGGTCTAATATGATTGGATAGCTTGGCCTTTTATCATGATCTCAGTTCTGTGTTCAATTATGTAATAATTTTCCATTCCAACCATAGATTGGAAAAAACATCCAACATTAAACTGATCGTTTATATAAACTGTTAAACTAATTCAGTTACTCCGGTCAGACAAACAACTCAACGATTAAAATATAACCTAATTAAGCGACTACAACCAAATTTCAACTAGCCACAAGACTTCGAAATGAAGTGGTGTCGTTTTGGCGAAAAGGACGAGCGATGAGTTTGCCCCAGTTACAGGAATTATAACGGTGCCTGGAGGTGTCTGTGCCACGTTTATGGACGTGGTGACCGGTGTAGATTGCCCTTTGCTCGAATCTTCATTATGTACACATCTTTCGGCTTTTATGACATGTCTTCACTGTTTTTTCCATAATTCGGGAGTGACTTCGATGGTTTGCTGATGCAGCACCATCTTGATTACGTGACAAAGATGACCACAGTGACCTTATTAGGCATGTCAATTAGGGCTAAAGCCCGCGGGCTGGTCCGGTCCGGCCCTGAAAAACATTGGGCTCGGGCTTAAATATATATGTTCAAAAAATATCGGATCTTTCGGGCTTAGTCCGTTCGGGTTATAGGGTTTTACGGGCTTAGTTCGACTAGGTTCGGGCCAGCCCGAAAAGCCCGTTAATAAATATATTTGTACTTTTTTTTGTTAACATTTTTGTTTAATTGCAATATTTGATTAATGATTTATTGTAAATAAAGTTTTAAACTCTAATTCTAGTTTTCATATTTATTTAATAACCTTACTTAATACTTATCTATGATATTTTATATGAATTATATATTAGTTTATTTAATTAAAGTATAGAAATTTTATTTAATTTTAAAATTTGTCTACTAAATTGTGTTGGTTGTAGTAAATAAAGATGAGTTATTAAATTTTTGATGATTTGTTTTATATTGCACCTTTGGACATTGCTTTTTAAGGCTTATAAGTTTGAATTTTTGATCTGTAAGATAAGCCCGAAAAAGCCCGAAAAGCCATGTAGCCTTGTTAGGGCCGGGCTCGGGCTTTAAAATATAGGCTCAGAAGTATTTCGGGCCAGACTCAAACATATGAGAGCTACGGGTTTCAGACCAGATCGGGCCGGGCCAGCCCGATTGACACCCCTAGATGTTATACGGCTTCTTTTATTCTTTGTAACAGCAACTTTGATATTTTTAATAAATAGAGAATTATCTTTATCCCTAATTCTTGAGTTCTTGAAGAATTCAATCGATAGGAAGCATGTCCCTAACTATTTCAATTAAATATCCTATGGTTGAGCTGAATTTGTGATCTTACGCTGCGCCAGGTTGGTATCAGAGCAAAATCGAATCACTTACCATGGCCAGACCGCGACGCCACCCACCACCAACTGATGTTGAACCCACACGTCAAACTCATGTCTTTAATGCTAAATTTGGGCTTATCTTGGACTTCCAACTAAAAACAGATTGACAATGAGTAGATTGACCCTAATCCAAGGACTTGGATTATATCCCAACAATCTCCCTTACAAACCAAGGACTGCATGTCGGATCTTAACACGTCTCCTCCAGATGATAATTCCATCTCGAACCGATTCCACTTGGACCGATAATAAATCCCTTATTGGACCTCTTTACTTGAGTTAACAAGAGGCATGTCCGTATCCGTATCCACTTATCTAGGTCCATAATTTGAACTAGGGCTCTGATACCATGTTAATTTTTGGCTTATGTTGTGCTTCCAACTATAAACCAATTGACATTTAGTAGATTGACCCTAATCCAGAGATTTGGATTGTATCCCAACATTCAAGAGCAGATGCAACAACTTACAGTGGCTATTCAAGTGATGGTTATGCAGCGTGTGCAGCCTGCGCAAGTAGTTGTTGATGGAGAACATGATGAACTAGATCATGATGAACCAGGTGGAGAAGACAACAGCAGAGAAGGATTCAAATCTGAAAAACGATTGGCGTTGGGAACAAGGATTCCAATCTGAAATTCCTGAGTTTCATGTTGGAAACACAGCAGAGAAGCTCCTAGATTGGATCGTAACTGTAGAAGAGGTACTCGAATTCAAACGAGTTCCTGTAGATCGATGTGTTCCGGTGATTGCAATGCGGTTTCAAAACAGAGCTGCAGCTTGGTGTACACAGTTTAAGACTTCTCAATCAAGACAAGGAAAAGCAAAAATTCTTTCGTGGGACAAATTAAAGAAACACTTGCGCAAAACTTTTTTGCCATTTAATTATGATCACCTTATGTTTGAGATATTGCAAAATTTGAAACAAGGATCATGTACGGTGGAAGAGTATTCAAATAATTTTTTTTTGCTACTAACTCGTATTGATTTGACTGTTGAAGCACAAACTCGAAGCAACTATTCTGCTTGGAGCTCTACTCGTCCAGTCCAAACTTCACTTACATCGGGTTCTTCGAGTCAGTCTCCGACGCGGTGATAACAAAACCTGAACACATGCTGACTTCAGTTGATCCTACACGGGTTAATCGACCTAGCACGTTGCGTTGCTTTAATTGTAGAGAACCGGGTCATCGGCAATCAGCATGTCCTACTCAAAACTGTCATGGTTTTCTCCTTGATGAAACATGTAGAGATGTGGAAGTAATATATGATGAAGAAATTGTGGAGGAAACAGAAGAATTGGAAGCTGATGTAAGTGACCTTCTTGTGGTTAGGAGAGCTTGTTTGGCACCTTATCTCCCTTAAGGATCTCGACATAACAAACTCTTTTATTCACGATGCACAATAAATGGACGGGTTTGTAACTCCATTATCGACTCGGGAGTTGTGAGAATGTCATCGCTGAGGATAAGTGTCGAAATTAAATTTACAAGTGCAACCACACCCTTCTCCTTATAAATTAGTTGCGTTACAACAAAAAAACGAAGTTGCAGTTTCCACTCGTGTTTTAGTGGAATTTTCAGTTGGCGATTCATAGAAACATAAAAGTTTTGTGACATTGCCCCTATGGATGCTTGTCATCTGTTACTTGGAAGACCATGGGAGTTTGATCGACGTGTCAGTCATGATGGTTACCTTAATACTTATACATTAAGTTTCAACAACTGTACATTCACGTTAAAGCCATATTTACCTGCAATTCCAGCTCCACCACTAGAGTGAAATTCCAGCTCTACCACCAACTCCAGTCTTGTTTTTGTGACGTGCCCCATTCGAGATAGCGATGCATGAGGCAGGTATGGTTGTTCTTTTAGTCACCACTCCCATATCTTCTTCCCAAGGGCTTATCTCTCTAGTTATACAACCGTTAGTGAATAAATTTTCAGATTTTTTTTCCCACTGATATCCCGCCAGGATTACCTCCATTGCGAGACATTCAACCTCGAATTGATTTTGTTCCAGATGCTTCTCTCCCCAATCGACCTCACTACAGAATGAGCCCCACCAAACATGAAGATTTGCATAAGCAAGTTGAAAAATTCTTTACTAAAGGTTTTGTACGAGAAAGCTTGAGTCCTTGTGCCATGCCGGCATTATTAATACCAAAAAAAGATGGATCTTGGCGCATGTGTGTGGATAGTCAAGTGATCAATAAAATTATAGTATGTTATCATTTTCTCATTCCTCGTTTTAATGCAACGGCGTTTACAAAATTAGATTTGAAAAGTGGTATCATCATATTAGAATACGACAAGGTGATGAATAGAAAACTGCGTTTAAGACACGTGAAGGTCTATTTGAGTGGCTTGTTATGCCTTTTGCATTATCAAATTCACCTAGCAATTGTATGCGAGTTATGAACCAAGATATTCGACCTTTTATCGGTAAGTTTGTCGTTGTTTATTTAGATGACATTTTAATTGTCATTTTGACATGGGATGCTCACGTGACACACTTACGTGAAGAGTTGTTGGTTCTACGAAGAGATAAACTTTATACCATGTTAAAGAAGTGTGAATTTGGATATGATGCATTACATTTTTTGGTATACATTGTCTCTTCTAAGGGGCTTGTAGCGGATTCAAGCAAAGTTTCTACCATACGTTCGTGGCCGGTTCCAAAAACATTAACTTATAATCCAGTTTTGAGTGTCTATCATATTTTTATAGACGATTTGTTCTGCAGTTTAGTCGTCTCATGGCGCCTATTACCAATTCAATTCGAGATGGATTTGTGTGGACTAAAGAAGCAACTACAACATTTGAACTTCTGAAAGAGAAGCTTGTTTCAGCACCAATTTTAGCATTCCATGATTTTTCTGTGGTATTTGAACTTCATTGTGAAACTTCTAAACAGGGATGGTGCGGTCTTGACTCAACGTCAATGACCTATTGCTTTCTTTAGCGAGAAATTAGCTGGTTTGTGTTTCAAGTGGTTATGACCTAATCGTCGTTATAGCATAATATGATATTGAATTTTTATGCAATTTTCCAAGTGGTTATGTAATACCCGATACTAAACCTAAAAATATACGGGATGGACGCAAACATGACCATTCAATTAATGAGGGATATAAACCGAAGGAGGGGAAAATTGGTTAAAAACCAAAGGAACAACGACAATTAAAGCTCAGTAGAAGGGATCCAGAGGACTCATCTCGAGAAATTATTACTCAGAAAAATAATCCGAAGATGAAAGACGCAATAAGACCTTGACGAGAAGAAAACGTTGAAAAAAAGAATTTCTAAGGAGGACTAGAGTCAATCAGTAGCTAAGAGGACTGACATCAAAAAGCTCTGCAAAGATTATTTAAGGATCAATGCTAAGGTTCAGCAGGAGCCGATAGCCGTTTAGCGAGAGACGATTTTTCAGTAATTAGTCCAGCAACTAAGAAAAAGGTGGGAAGGAAGAAGATGAAGCTTTGAAAGGTTTTAGCCACGGGGAATCAGTAAGTTTTCAGAGTTCGAGAGAATTGACCCAGAAGCTACACACAAGAGTTCTAAGGAGCAAAATTGGAATTTTGTGCTAAGGACAAGCATGAAATATATTAAGAGGAATTTCAGGAAGCTGGGGATAATAAGAAGTAAAAACAAATTTGAAGCTCCGAATAATTTTCTTTTAAGAAAACAAGTCACCAGAAATTTTTTTAGCCGATCACCAAAAGGAAAAGTGATGCAGTTAATTTTATTGAGATTGAGGATTTTAGGGAGGATAAAGGAAGATAAAATAGTGAGGTTTATCTTGAAAAATCAGATTTTTTATAGAGGAATTATTTTTAGGGAAATGGCACATAAAACTGGTTGAAACGAGATATTTCCGGCGAAAAATGGTTAGGCTTAGAATCAATTAGGAGACTTTTGATTGGTCAAGAGGAGACCAAGTGGCTCATTCTCAGCCAAGATAATAGGATAGGGACGTTGGTGAGCTGTAATGCCATGTGTTGGCTTGAAAAGTGGATAAGCATGGAAAAAAATGAAATGGCAAGTTGTGATTGGTGGGGAACTGAATGTGAGACACTTGTTTAGGTGACTAAGTAGCTCTATGAAACAGGAATTTTATGGTGGACAGGTTAAGATGGAATGGATGATGATGAATGTATGCAATGATTGGTAAGGTGTTTCAATTCCCCTTATGCAGTTGCAGTATAAGGGGTATCAATCCAATTTGAGTGGTTGTAAACAGTTAAGATATGCATAAAGATCTAATTTAAGCCAGATGAAAAGGATGTTGCCACTAAACAATCCTATGATGAAAGTGTAAAGTGCAGAAGGTAAACTAAATGAACTAAGAACTAAATGCAAATGAAATAGAATGATTAAGACAGTAATGATGCAACCAACAGAAACAGAAACTAAGATAAAGAACAAATGCAAGACAATAATGAACAAGACACTAAATGAATGCAGCAGAAATGAAACAGGAATGAAACAAGACAATCACAAATCATAAATAGCAGAGTTCTGGGGAAGAACTCGAGCCAGCACTCGACCGAGTGTAGGTCGAGTGAGTGGTCGAGCTAGACTAAACGCAGAAACAGAGCAATGCAATAAAAACAGAGTAATGCAAAGACAGATCAAACTACAATCAAGCAACAAGATTAAGACTGTAAAATCAATAAACAAAGAAGGACTTGAGGAGGGATTCATGGGCTGGACTAATGATTGAGGCTATCTAACTTGATCAACAAATCTCAAACAACATGAGCTAATCTCTAGACATATGAATCCAAGACAAGTTTCTCCCACTCTCATGGTCAAGAAACAATCAAACCTATGCATTTCTAGACTTGCTCTCACATAGTAAAGAATCTACACAAGCAGGCAGTAAGAAATATGTCTCATACCAAACAAAACTTCTAATCTCTTAGCAAGCAAGATGGTAAGCTCTAGATCTAGCCTTATCTATGCCTCTTAAACATTGGTGTGATGCTAAGATGCTTGAAATCAGATCCTACCCTCTCAGATATAGGATCAGCATTAAGAACATCTACCCTAGAAGAGATCTACAACAATCAAGCTTGATCAAGCCAAACAAACCTCATTCACAGCCCAGCCTAACCCATCCTCAAGATCCTAAACTACTACTCACAAGAACACATGATAAACATCAAAATCATAATACCAGAAAAGATTGAAACTTGCATCATTAGATAGATAAAACAAAGATCTACAATATTGAAAAAGAAAAGAAACTTAAATTCTCAATATTAAGAAAGTTATTAAACTAACAATAATGAGGAATTTAGTCTTTTTCAAGTACAAGATCTAGGAAAATAAAAAGCAAAAGGAATAAATCCCAAAAAGGTAAATACTAGGTTTTTAAGAATATCTAAAAAGCTGACTCCCTTTGTGGCTGCAGGTACAAGGCTTTATATAGGAGGGGAGTGGAAGCCCTAAAAATGCTAAAAGACAAAATAGTCAACGGCTCGGTCAACTCGACCTGTGCTCGGTCGAGTGGCAGGTCGAGCTGGCTTCTCTCGTGCATTGTCCACTCGGTCGAGTCCTCCTCAGCACACGGTCGAGTGTCTGGTCGAGTGTGAGTTCGAGTTGGACTCCGGACCTTGTTATTTCAGCCTTAACTCTCCTGCTTTCCCTTCATGATTGCTTCACTCCTTCCTCAGCATTGCTTCCATGCTCCTTAAGCTCCAAAATCACCTGTTTATGCATGAAAAGATGCAAATGCAATGCAACTAAACTCTAATGCATGATTAGTCCTAAAGCTATGCAATAATGGTGAAAATGGATAGCAAAAGATGCAAAAGATGTGAATATACTAAGGGAAAACAGGGTAAAATATATGAACATCAACACCCCCAAACTTAGTCTTTGCTTGCCCTCAAGCAAATAAGCAAGACATAAGAATGTAGGTGAGGTTTGAAAGTGGGATCTCAGCTCCTAAAGCTTGCAAACAGACCATCTAGAATCAATGTCCAAGTTACTAGTACTATGATGCAAGTTGAATGAGCTGTACTTAAAGACTTTAGACAAGCATGTCACAACCTTTACTGATTTGAGCCTTAGATATCCACATGCATTCAAATCAACCATTTCCTTTAACATTCATTAATCAAGAACACGAATCAATTCTATGCAATGCTTAAACTCATTTGGCTTGGAGGTAAAGGCTTTGAGACAATGATGGTCTCTTTTAAGAGTGGGGCTTATCAATATCAAGGTTCTCTCATAAAAAATGGATTGAGCTTTAGAAGAATGCTAAAGGTAAGAACACCTAGACACATACAAGAATAAAACCTTGTTACCCAAAGGTACCCAAAGTGTTTATCCTAGCAATCTAAACCCAAATGATCCTAGTGCTACCCTTTAACTTCTTCTTTTCTCTTTCACCCTTTTCTCTTTTGATTTTCAAGTCTTAGGAGAGGTTTCTTATTTGATCTTTCTAGTGGGATGGGGGATTCTTACTTATTTGCTATGGTTCTCTTTTCTTCTTATTCTTAGGACATACAAGCTTTTTGCTAGACTTTTCTTTTCTTTCTTTTCTTCTCTTTTACTAGAACCATCTTCAACATTTTTTTGCTTCCCATCCTTTCACTAGACCTTGCTTAAACACAATCTCCTCTTAAAGACTCTACCCTTTTTCTCTCTTTTTCTCTTTTTTTTTTTCTTTCTTTAACTTCCAAGTTCCAAACCCAACAAATGAACCACCTAGTCCTATCTAGTTTGAAAAATGCAAACTAGAACTACACAAGACTTTACTCTTGTCAGTTCAAACCTAACACTTTCTACCAAGCTCAATCCTAAAAATAGGCCTCACACACTCAAGAATAAACATGGCTTGAAAGAAGGGTTGGTTAAGGGTAGGGGAAACTGATTCTTAATGAGGAAATCAGCTACTTGGATAAACAAGAGTGGTAAAAAGGAGAAAGATGATCCAAATATGTATATGGTAACCATGAGTTTAAAGCAATGCACACATTGATAATTGAAAGTCAATATTAAGTTCTTATAGATAGGAAATGGCATCAAATCACAACATGCTTCAATTTAGACCAAATGCAATGCAGGAATTCAATGCTTGGTTCAATCTTATGCTTCTAACCACTCAACTAGCATCAAAGTACTATTAACTTGGGCATTGATCCTAGTCTAGTGAATGAGCAAGTTAACAAGGAAATACTCATCATAGATCCCTAATGCAAGCAGTCCTACATGATAAACAAAATACTTGAATATGCAAAGCAAACTACATGAACACTCTTTTTTTTATAAAGATTTTTGCAAAAATTTTCAAATTTTTAGGGTTTTTCTATGCCTTAGATGCTATGCAAATATTAACATGATGATGCTAAAAATTTGAAATAAGAAAACAAAACACAATGTCAAATGCTATCTCAAACCCTCCCCCAAACTTAAATCACACAGTCCCTTGTGTGAAAGAAATTTGTTTGAGGATTCAAGACTTAAAACAAAACACACAATATGAAATGCAAATGGTATTTACAATGGAAAGGTGATAGTGTTACCTCAAGGATTGTAGAAGAAACTATCCACATCCTCCTGCATGCTATCAAAGGTGTAGCTGGTGTCTTGTTGGTGACTTGGAGAGGGGGATTGGGGCAGCTCGACGATGGCGATCGACCGGGACTCGGTCGTGTGCATGTCCGAGTGGGGGGGTCGAGCTGGCTTGCGAGTCTATATTTCCAAGTCCAATTCTCTCCAAACCCATCTACACTCTCATTAAAAGGCCTACCAAATACAAACATAAAAGAAAACACATCAAAACTACAAGGAAATAAAGCTTATTTACAAAGGATACCTTAGGGACTTCCTCCCTAGTGAGCTTGTTTAAAGTCACTAAGCTTGACTTCTTATAGCTCTTCAAGCTTGATTTGGAGACCAAGGAGGTGATGAAATCCCCCTGGTTCTACTTGATAACCCCTGTGTTCCTTCTTGATCACTATTTCCTTGACACTTGAAGCATGTTTCTTCTTTAACTTGAGTCTTGGTCTTGCCTTCTTCCAAGACTTCTTGTTTAGCTGAGCTTGAAGTTCCTTCACTAAACCAGCTAGCACTTGAACTGACCCCTTTAGTTCTTGGACAGTCTTATCTTGGGCTGAACCTTTAATCCTAGGATTCCCTCCTTCCTCAAAAACTTCACAACTAGCTTTTTTCCCTATTATAAAGTGATGACCTTCAATAGTAGGCTGATGAGTAGTATTCTTGATGTCAAACTTCATAGTGAAGTCTTTAGCAAAGTGAAGTTTGATGGTTCCCATCTTAACATCTATTAGAGCTCCAACTGTGGCTAAGAATGGTCTCCCCAAGATGAGAGGATCTTCTGGCTCTTGATCCATGTTCATGATCACAAAATCAGTTGGGATTCTTGCCTTTCCTACCTTGACTGGAAGGTTTTCAATTATCCCAAGCACATCCCTCTTGGATCCATCTGCCATGCCAATATAGAGGTTGCAAGGCTTAAAGTATTCATACCCCAACTTTTCAGCCACTGAGTATGGCATTAAGCTCACTGAAGCTCCCAGATCACACAAGCATTTATTGAAGTGCATGTAACTAATGGAGCAAGGTAGGTTAAATGATCCAGGGTCTTCAAGTTTTGTTGGTATAACAGCTTCCCCAATTTCTCTTAAGTCCTTCATGTCTTGTTCCTGAGCTTTCATCTTGGATAATTCAAGCAGCATGTCCTTGTAGGAAGGATTCTGAACAAATTTGCTCAAGTCAGGCCCTCTCTCCTCTTCCTTGTAAGCAATGGTAATCTCTTGTATGGCCATTACTTCCTTTCTTTCAATCACAACTTCTTCCTTCAATGCCATCACTTCTTCCTTCTCAATGACTTCTTGTTGTTGTAAAGCTAACTCCTTCTCTTGTTGGAAAGCCAACTCTTCCCTTTTCTCAATAATTTCCCTGAGTTCTTTCAGCTTCTGTGCCTTGAAACGTCCTGGGAATGGTAGAGGTGGTTTGTAAGCAGGAGGAATGTACTTAGTAGGCTTAACAACTTCTGTGTCCTCAACTCGATCGACCACTCGATCAGTCACTCGGTCGAGTGCAGTCTCGAGCACTTGGTCGAGTGCTTTGACGGATTCAGTCTGCTGTGCACAAGCTTCACCCTGGGCTTCAATAAATGACCAATCCTCCCCACCTTGAATCTCACTGTCCTCAGTGACAGCATCTTCATAGAGATTAAGAGCTTTAGCTGTAAACTCCATTGGGTTTGGAATAGGTTCTTCAAGAAGTTGGTTTGGCTTAGGAGCTGAAGTGGAAGCAATGGAGCTGTCCATGTACTTGACTGTAGAGGTCAGACTTTCAAGCTTGTTACTCAGGTCATTAGAATAAAAATTCAACTTTTGGGTCAGCTCAGCAAACTGCCTTGCTTCCTCAATCTGCTTATTGGCTTGCCCAAGCAACATTTGTTGCATCATAGCTTTTAAGTCAGGTTCTTGGCTTTGGTAGGTCTGAAACCCTGGGGGGGAACACAATTGAGCCTGGAATCCTGGTTGATGGTGCCATGGTACAGAATGGAACATACTGCTGTGAAACATGATGACTGACTCGGGCAGGCACTCGGTCGAGCACATGCTCGAGTAGGTGGTCGAGTCGACTAGGAACTGTCGTCTATTTGTATCCGGCTTCTGGCTCGATCAGGTGCTCGAGCACACACTCGGTCGAGTGGTGGTCGAGTGGATGGTCGAGCTGGTACCTGAAACTCAAGCACAGACAAGCAGAAGAAGAAACAAGATCAGTAGTGAACAAGTGGATAAACGAACTTAATCTTAGACTTTTATGGATCCTAATTGTCACAAAAACACACTCAAATAGGCAACGGCGCCAAATTGAAACAGGAATTTTATGGTGGACAGGTTAAGATGGAATGGATGATGATGAATGTATGCAATGATTGGTAAGGTGTTTCAATTCCCCTTATGCAGTTGCAGTATAAGGGGTATCAATCCAATTTGAGTGGTTGTAAACAGTTAAGATATGCATAAAGATCTAATTTAAGCCAGATGAAAAGGATGTTGCCACTAAACAATCCTATGATGAAAGTGTAAAGTGCAGAAGGTAAACTAAATGAACTAAGAACTAAATGCAAATGAAATAGAATGATTAAGACAGTAATGATGCAACCAACAGAAACAGAAACTAAGATAAAGAACAAATGCAAGACAATAATGAACATGACACTAAATGAATGCAGCAGAAATGGAACAAGAATGAAACAAGACAATCACAAATCATAAATAGCAGAGTTCTGGGGATGAACTCGAGCCAGCACTCGACCGAGTGTAGGTCGAGTGAGTGGTCGAGCTAGACTAAACGCAAAAACAGAGCAATGCAATAAAAACAGAGTAATGCAAAGACAGATCAAACTACAATCAAGCAACAGGATTAAGACTGTAAAATCAATAAACAAAGGACTTGAGGAGGGATTCATGGGCTGGACTAATGATTGAGGCTATCTAACTTGATCAACAAATCTCAAACAACATGAGCTAATCTCTAGACATATGAATCCAAGACAAGTTTCTCCCACTCTCATGGTCAAGAAACAATCAAACCTATGCATTTCTAGACTTGCTCTCACATAGTAAAGAATCTACACAAGCAGGCAGTAAGAAATATGTCTCATACCAAACAAAACTTCTAATCTCTTAGCAAGCAAGATGGTAAGCTCTAGATCTAGCCTTATCTATGCCTCTTAAACATTGGTGTGATGCTAAGATGCTTGAAATCAGATCCTACCCTCTCAGATATAGGATCAGCATTAAGAACATCTACCCTAGAAGAGATCTACAACAATCAAGCTTGATCAAGCCAAACAAACCTCATTCACAGCCCAGCCTAACCCATCCTCAAGATCCTAAACTACTACTCACAAGAACACATGATAAACATCAAAATCATAAACCCAGAAAAGATTGAAACTTGCATCATTAGATAGATAAAACAAAGATCTACAATATTGAAAAAGAAATGAAACTTAAATTCTCAATATTAAGAAAGTTATTAAACTAACAATAATGAGGAATTTAGTCTTTTTCAAGTACAAGATCTAGGAAAATAAAAAGCAAAAGGAATAAATCCCAAAAAGGTAAATACTAGGTTTTTAAGAATATCTAAAAAGCTGACTCCCTTTGTGGCTGCAGGTACAAGGCTTTATATAGGAGGGGAGTGGAAGCCCTAAAAATGCTAAAAGACAAAATAGTCAACGGCTCGGTCAACTCGACCTGTGCTCGGTTGAGTGGCAGGTCGAGCTGGCTTCTCTCGTGCATTGTCCACTCGGTCGAGTCCTCCTCAGCACACGGTCGAGTGTCTGGTCGAGTGTGAGGTCGAGTTGGACTCCGGACCTTGTTATTTCAGCCTTAACTCTCCTGCTTTCCCTTCATGATTGCTTCACTCCTTCCTCAGCATTGCTTCCATGCTCCTTAAGCTCCAAAATCACCTGTTTATGCATGAAAAGATGCAAATGCAATGCAACTAAACTCTAATGCATGATTAGTCCTAAAGCTATGCAATAATGGTGAAAATGGATAGCAAAAGATGCAAAAGATGTGAATATACTAAGGGAAAACAGGGTAAAATATATGAACATCACTCTAGCACTGACCTTAGGAGACTATATATGAAACGACCTGACCCGTTTTTTTTAAATAAATAAATAATAAATATAAAATAATAATAATCTAAGCTAGTGGTCTCATACCCACTAGCCCTAACCAAAATCACACCAAACAGCGGAAATGAATAATACCAATAAATAACGAATAAACCAATAACCAATATCAAATAACAATATTAATTCCAAAACAATAAACTAGTGATCCAATCAACATAAAGAAATAAACCAGCAATCCTAACAACATTCTAGGACTCAACTCTAGCAACCTAACATAAGCCAAACAACAACCAATCGAGCCACTAGAACATCCTCCTGTTCATCGCCTTGATTCCACGATCACACTTTGCCTTTACCTGCACCACAAACACAAATTGAGATGCATGAGAATTTTATAAACACTCAGTGAGGCAATCCTCCCATCTACTGGGCTATACACACAATAATTAAGATTCTCTAACCAACAAACAACAATCAACAAACAAACCAGGACTGCATCGACCGACACTAACAGGGGATGCATCGACCAACACAAGATTGCATCGACCGACGCATGCTCGACATTTCACGGAAAAACCCTAGTTGCATGCACCTACATGCATCGACCAATGCTCCCATCTTCGCACTTGCATCGACCTACGCACTAAGTGCATCGACCGATCCACATGTCGAGCATCGATTTTCCCCGAACCTTCTTGCCGGACCTTCGTTCCTACAACCATCAAACTCGATCCCAAGCCACAAGAAAGCTTCACAAAGTCCCAATTAACGTTCTAAACAGCCTAACAACACATAAAAAAGTAAATATGAGAAATCTCAGCTTAGATAAGCCATGGTCATGCACTCACCTTTGCCAAAGACGTTTCTGAACCTCAAACAAGCAAGAAAACGCTCCTAGGAAGCTCCTACAATGATCTCAGCTTCAAATCTCTACATGAACAGCCTCAAAATACTTGAATTCACCAAGAACACTCAAGAACTTCTTTTCTCTGTTTCTTTCTATCAAAAATGGCTAAACCTCGTCTAATGACGACAAAAGTCGACTTAAGGGTTTTCCTTTTCCCTTTTCCCCAAAACACAGCGTTTAACTTAAGTCAAACCACACAAACCAAACTTGCATCGACCGACGCATCCCCTAAACCGGGATTTCGGTTCGCGGATTCTACAATTTCCCCCACCAACATAGATTCGTCCTCGAATCTCGAACAGTCATCAGCCAAGGACTCCCGTGCAACCGTTTGCGCGGCCCGCACTCCTCCGACCGATCTACGAAAGGTCACCTCTAGGTGATAAACTCACGTTCCAGGCATTCTTTTCTCACAACTTTCGGACTTTCCTTTACTCATAGGTCTTAACCTTGAGTTTCTATTGGCTCCTCATCAGGCTGAAGTCTGCATGCCATAATATTGGCTCCTCATCGGGCCTAAGCCTGCATGCCATAATCTATAAGGAAGTCCAATATTCGTCTCTCGGGTTACCACCCTACAGCGCACCCGCGGATTGTCATCCGAAGTCGATATAAGAACCATACTCACAAGCCACAAAGTCTCAGAATATGGCAGTACTAGGAGAACCATAGTCCCCCAATAGTCGTGAGCAAACAATTCTGAACACGTCTGAGTCTTATCCCAATCCAGGTTTCCTTCCCGTTGCTCGCGTAGAACAACACAATGTCCTACCAACCACATATCCACTCACTGGAATACCTCATGACCACACAAGGATCATATACATGCCACAAGGGCCGCCACAAAGGCAGAACAAATGTCCTAAATAGGACCGCCACCAAGGCCAAAAAAATGTCCAAAACAGGACCGCTACAAAGGCCAAACAAATGTCCTCAACAGGGCCGTACCACTTGTCCTGAAGGACTGTCATGAAGACCACTCGTCCCGAAGGATTGTCAATAAGACCACTTGTCCCAAAGGACCGTCACAAAGACCACTCATCCCGAAGGATTTCCTAAACAGGCGACACGTCCCAAAGGACGACCTAAACATGCACATTGGCTAAACAGCCGGCCTCAAAGGCCACACAATAGGCTAAACAGCCCGCCACAAAGGCCACATAATTGGCTAAACAGCCTGCCACAAAGACCACACAATGTCTCAAAAGACCGCCACACATGGGCACACTGACTCAAAAGTCCGCCACGAAGGCCACACCAGCCCCTCTAAGGCTCACAAACACTAAAAATGGACAAATTCTAATTGCCATAAAACTTCCCATTTTTAGAAATTTCCATTATTGGAAACTTTCCACCTTTAGAAACTTTTATTTCAGGAAACTTTCCCCTTAACCACTGCCTTACGGAAATTTTGTACTCCGAACACCACCTCATCTTGTTAGTTAGTCGCACAACCAACCAACCCTAAGCGACCAAGTAAACAAGAGAGATGGGCTGGAATACTCCATTTCTGCTCCAGCCACAGACTACAGCTGGGACCAGGCTAGACAAGCTCAAGTCGCGGCTTGCTTTTCATACCACTTCTTAAACCTTCCCTTCATCCTCGCTTCTGACTCCCAAGTCTGCTCCTCAACCCCATCACAGTCCACATGACTCTCATCAAAGGAATCTTCTTCTACCGAAGTTCCTTGACCCTCCTCTCGAGAACCCTCACTGGTCTCACCTCCAAAGTCATATTAGGCTGAGGATCCTCAAGAATCTTAGCCAACAACTGATCATCCTCGTGGAGACACTTCCGCAATATGGACACATGAAATATCTTGTGGAACGCAAGCATGACGTCAGGCAACTCTAGCCTATATGCCACCGGTCCCACCCACTCAATCACTCTGATGTTCATATATTTTACCTTGTTTTTCCTTAGTTTATTTACATCTTTTGTATGATTTTCTATCTATTTTGGCCATTATTGAATAGCTTTAGGACTGTTTATGCATTAGAGTAGATTTGCATTGCATTTGCATAGTTTCTTGCATAAACAGGTGATCTTGGATCCTAAAGAGCATGGAAGGAATGCTAAAGGAGGATTGGAGCTATCAAATGAAGAAAACAAGGGAGTTAGAGCTGAAGAATCAAAGTCCGGAAGTCCACTCGACTAGACACTCGACCGTGTGCGGAGAAGGACTCGACCGAATGGAAGATGCAGAAGAGAGGTCGCTCGACCGAGCACATGGTCGAGTTGACCGAGCCGCCTCTCTATTTTGTCATCTAGCCATTTTAATGCTTCCCCACTTTTCTATATAAGTCCCTTGTACCTCATGGCCGCCCATAAGTCAGACTAAGTCAGAGAGAGTCAAAAAGAATATCTAAACCTAGTTTTTACCCTATTGGGAATTATTTTACTTTTGCTTTCTTTGTTTTAGATCTTTAGCCACTTTTATATGATCTCAAGAGATCTTTGATACTTGTTGGTTTCATAACTTTCTAAGTATTGTGATCTTGAGTTTGATTTCTTCTTCAATATTGTAGATCTTCATCTCCTTTATCTAATCATGCAAGTTTCATTGATTTCTGGGTTTACGATTGTGTTTATCATGTTTAATGATTGTGAGTAGTGTGCTAGGATCTTAAGGATGGGTTAGGCTGGATTAGGGTTATGGTTGTTTAGATTGGTCAAGCTTGATTGTTTATAGATCTCTTCTAAATTAGATATGCTCTATGCTGTTCTTATACTGAGAAGGTAAGAATAGATTTTAAGCTTCTTAGCATCATACCAATGTTTAAGTTTCTAGATAAGGCTAATGCTAGAGATTATCATGAAGCATGCTAAGAGATTAGATGTTTAACTTGATTTTTGACATTGATGATCTGGTTGTTTATTGACTACTTTTATATGTTCTTAGCTAGTGAGAGCTAGGTCTAGGAGTATCCAAGCTTGATTGTTATTGCCATGAGAATGGATTAGCAAGTATTAGAAGATCATTGTCTAGAGATAGCTCATGTTTGATTGAGGTTTGTTGAGCAATTTAGATAGCCATAGCTTAAGTCCAGCCCATGAATCCATCCTTAGGACTTTCTTTGTCTATTGATTTCCTTGTTTAAATACTGTTAATCGCTTGCTGTTTGATTTACTTTTGTTTTGCTTTGTTCTGAATATTGTCTCTGTTTCTGTTCTGAGTATTCAGCCCACTCGACCTAGTACACGATCGAGCATGCGATTGAATGCTTGCTCGAGCACCATCCAATGTTCTTGTTTATGTCCTGCATCTTACTTGTTTCATCACTCCTGTTACATTCCAGTTTCATTTCTGTTTCATTGCATTGATTCCTGTTTCATTTATTGTTTTGCATTTGTTTAGTACTTGTTCTTGTTTCGTTTCATTACTGCTTTGATCATTGTGTTTACTTTGCATTTAGTATCTTGTCTTAGTAGTTTTAGTTCATTGCATTTCATTATTGTCATTGGGTTACTAGTTAAAAACCATCATCATCATAAGTGTTCACATACTGATTGCTTGCATCACACTCATTACGGTTTGACATCGTTTATGCTACAACTACATAAGGGTAATTAAAACACCTTGCCATTCATCATCACCATCTCTATCTTCATCCATATTATTCCATCATCACCACCAAAACTAACATGTTTCACACTCTGAACGGACCCATATACCTCAAACTCAACATAGTCTCTGTAAGTAACCTGTTCAGACCCCGCAACATGGGCATCTGCTTATCCTGAGCTTCATTCATGTTCACCTTGAGAACCTGAATCATCTCTGAGGTCTCCTGAATGAAACTAGCACCATACATGCTACTCTACCCCACCTGAGTCCAGCATAACGGTGTACGACATCGCCTCCCATACAAATCCTCATAAGGAGCCATACCAATACTCGCCTGATAACTGTTGTTGTTGGCAAACTCTACCAAACACAAGTGAACCACCCAATGACCACGCCAATCCAACACACACATCCTCAGCAAATCCTCCAACGTTTTGATCGTCCTCTCTGAATGCCCATCTGTCTGGGGATGATAAGTGATGTTCATAAATTTTACCCTGTTTTCTCTTAGTATATTCACATCTTTTGCATCTTTTGCTATCCATTTTCACCATTAATGCATAGCTTTAGGACTAATCATGCATTAGAGTTTAGTTGCATTGCATTTGCATCTTTTCATGCATAAACATGTGATTTTGAAGCTTAAGGAGCATGGAAGCAATGTTGAGGAAGAAGTGAAGCAATCAGGAAGGGAAAGCAAGAGAGTTGAGGTTGAAATAACAAGGTCCGGAGTCCAACTCGACCGCACACTCGACCGTGTGCTGAGGAGGACTCGACCGAGTGGAGAATTCACGAGAGAAGCCAGCTCGACCTGCCACTCGACCGAGCACAGGTCGAGTTGACCGAGCCGTTGACTATTTTGTCTTTTATCATTTTTAGGGCTTCCACTCCCCTCCTATATAAAGCCTTGTACCTGCAGCCACAAAAGTAGTCAGCTTTTTAGATATTCTCTAAACCTAGTATTTACCCTTTTTGGGATTTATTCTTTTTGCTTTTTATTTTCCTAGATCTTGTACTTGAAAAAGACTAAATTCTTCAATATTGTTAGTTTAATAACTTTCTTAATATTGAGAATTTAAGTTTCATTTCTTTTTCAATATTGTAGATCTTTGTTTCATCTTTCTAATGATGCAAGTTTCAATCTTTTCTGTGTTTATGATTTTGATGTTCATCATGTGTTCTTGTGAGTAGTAGCTTAGGATCTTGAGGATGGGTTAGGCTGGGCTGTGAATGAGGTTTGTTTGGCTTGATCAAGCTTGATTGTTGTAGATCTCTTCTAGGGTAGATGTTCATAATGCTGATCCTATATCTGAGAGGGTAGGATCTGATTTCAAGCATCTTAGCATCACACCAATGTTTAAGAGGCATAGATAAGGCTAGATCTAGAGCTTACCATCTTGCTTGCTAAGAGATTAGAGGTTTTGTTTGGTATGAGACATATTTCTTACTGCCTGCTTGTGTAGATTCTTTACTATGTGAGAGCAAGTCTAGAAATGCATAGGTTTGATTGTTTCTTGACCATGAGAGTGGGAGAAGCTTGTCTTAGATACATATGTCTAGAGATTAGCTCATGTTGTTTGAGATTTGTTGATCAAGTTAGATAGCCTCAATCATTAGTCCAGCCCATGAATTCCTCCTCAAGTCCTTCCTTGTTTATTGATTTTACAGTTTTAATCATGTTGCTTGATTGTAGTTTGATTCGTCTTTGCATTACTCTGTTTTTATTGCATTGCTCTTTCTGCGTTTAGTCTAGCTCACCACTCACTCACTCGACCTACACTCGGTCGAGTGCCGGCTCGAGTTCATCCCCAGAACTCTTGTTTATGCTTTGTGACTGTCTTGTTTCATTCTATTTGCATTTCTGTTGCATTTACTTAGCATCTTGTTCATTACTTGTCTTGCATTAGTTCTTTAGCATAGTTTCTATCTCTGCTGGTTGCATCATTACTGTCTTAATCATCCTGTTTCATTTACATTTAGTTCTTAGTTCATTTAGTTTACCTTCTGCACTTTACATTTTCATCATAGGATTGTTAGTGACAAACATCCTTTACATCTGGCTTAAATTAGATCTTTATGCATATCTTAACTGTTCACAGACACTCAAATTGGATTGACACCTCTTATAGTGCAACTGCATAAGGGGAATTGAAACACCTTACCATCCATCCATTCATTGCATACATTCATCATCATTCATCCATCTTTCACCATCATACAAATTACTTAGTTTCAATTTGGCGCCGTTGCCTATTTGAGTGTGTTTTTGTGACAATTAGGATCCATAAATGTCTAAGATTAAGTTCGTTTATCAACTTGTTCACTACTGATCTTGTTTCTTCTTCTACTTGTTTGTGATTGAGTTTCAGGTACCAGCTCGACCATCAACTCGACCACCACTCGACCGAGTGTGTGCTCGAGCAACTGATCGAGTCAGAAGCCGGATACAAATAGACATCAGTTCCCAGTCGACTCGACCACCCACTCGAGCCTGCGCTCGACCGAGTGCCTGTCCGAGTCTGTACTCGACTCTGTTGATGCAAACAAGGTCCAAGGGTCCTCACAAACTTCAGAGACTCCTTGATCACATCAACAAACCACCAAGGGACTTGAGACAGCAGAAAACAAGGATCTATCAGGAACAAGAACAACAAGTGCTAATGGAGCATCAAGATCAACAAGCTCCAAGAGCAAGAAACATTGGTGCTGGAGATGCACCAAACACACAGAACCAGAGAGCTGGTATTGTGCCTCCTACTGTTGCCAACAACAACTTTGAGATCAAAAGTGGAGTGATCTCAATGATTCAAGCCAACAAGTTCCATGAGTTGCCAATGGAGGATCCCCTGGACCACCTTGATGAGTTTGATAGGATATGTGGTCTCACTAAGATCAATGGAGTCAGTGAGGATGGCTTCAAGTTAAGGCTATTTCCATTCTCACTTGGAGATAAGGCTCACCTTTGGGAGAAGACTCTTCCTACTGGAGCAATAACCACATGGGATGCTTGCAAGAAAGCTTTCTTGGCCAAATTCTTTTCCAATGCTAGAACTGCTAGATTGAGAAATGAAATCTCTGGGTTTGCTCAAAGGAATAATGAGAGTTTTTGTGAAGCTTGGGAAAGGTTTAAAGGATTCCAGACTCAGTGTCCTCACCATGGCTTCAGCAATGAGTCCCTTTTAAGCACTTTGTATAGAGGAGTGCTTCCCAAGATCAGAATGCTTCTGACGCAGCCTCAAATGGAAACTTCCTCAACAAAAATGTTGAAGAAGGCTGGGAGTTGGTTGAAAATCTTGCTCAATCAGATGGCAACTATAATGCGGACTATGACAGAACCATAAGGTCATCATCCACTGATCAAGAGGAAAAGTACAAGAGGGATTTGAAGATGGTCAATGAGAAGCTTGACAAGATCCTTCTTAGCCAACAAAAGTCTATTCACTTCATTGGTGAGGAAGAGGCTCCAGTTAAAGAAGGGGAGACTGAGTTTGCTGAGTTGTGCTACATGCAAAACCAAGGAGGATTCAAAGGCTACAACCAAGGAGGTTTCAAAAACAACAATCTCTCTTATAGGAGTACCAATGTGGCCAACCCTCAAGACCAAGTTTATCCACCTCAACAGCCTCCACAGCAACAAAACTACATCCCTAAAAAACAACATCAAGTGTTCCAGCCTCCATTGTGTCCCCCACCAGGGTTTCAAACTAACCAAGGCCAGGAACAAGACTTAAGGGCAATGATGCAACAGTTGTTGATTGGGCAAACACAAGGAAATATTGAGGAGGCCAAACAGTTTGCTTAGTTGAATCAAAGACTCACATCACAGTACAATGATCTAAACATGAAGTTTGAGGGTCTTAACTCAAGAGTGAAGTATATGGAGAGTAACATTGCCTCTACTTCAGCTCCTAAACCCAGCCAACTCCCTGGAAAAGCTGTTCAAAATCCAAGAGAGTTCACAGCCAAGGCCATTCAAGTTCATGAGGAAGAAGTCACTGAGGACAATGAAGTCCAAGTTTGGGGGAATTTATCAGTTACTGAAGCCCCAAGTGACGTTTTTGCAAGGCAACTAGAGTGCGACATTGCACTCGACCAGGTACTCGAACAGCCACTCGACCGAGTGCATGCTCGAGTGGTTGATCGAGTTGAAGACACAGAAGCTGTTAAGCATGCTAGATACATTCCTCCTGCTTACAAACCGCCTCTACCATTCCCAGGACGTTTCAAGGCTCAAAAGATAAGGTAATTGAGGGAGATCATTGAGAACAAGGAGAAGATAGCTTTGCAACAAGAGAAGGAGAAAGCCTTGAAGGAAGAGGTTGTTATTGAGAAGAAGAAAGTGATGGCTATACAAGAAGCCATCATTGCTTACCAAGAAGAAGAGAGAGGACCTGCTTTGGAACAGTATGCTCCATACCCTCTCTATCAGAATTTTTTACTTGAGATGTCAAAGAAAATGGCTCATGACCAAGATATGAAGGATTTGAAAGAAATTGGAAAAGCTATTGTCCCAACAAAGCTTGAAGATCCAGGCTCATTCAACTTACCTTGTTCCATCAGCTACATGCACTTCAATAAGTGCCTTTGTGATTTAGGAGCTTCAGTGAGCTTGATGCCATATTCAGTGGCTGAGAAGTTAGGGTATAAAGACTTCAAGGATAGCAACTTCTATGTCAGTCTAGCAGATGGATCCAAGAGGGATGTGGTTGGAGTGATTGAAAACCTCCCTATCAAAATAGGAGAAGCAAGGATCCCAACTGATTTTGCAATCATGAGCATGGAACAAGAGCCTAAAGACCCTCTTATCTTGGGAAGACCATTCTTAGCTACAGCTGGGGCTGTTATTGATGTGAAGATGGGGACTGTCAAGCTCCACTTGACTGAAGACTTCACTATGAAGTTTGACATTAACAATCCCACTAATCTGCCTTCCATATATGATCCACCTTACACTATATAAAGAAAGGAGGATCATGAGGTCTCAAGTGAGGAAAATGCTTCAAGGGGTAAGCTAACCTTTCAAGAAGATTCAGTGGAGAAGCTAAAGGGTTCAGTTCAAGTGCTAGCTGGTTTAGAGAAGGAACTTCAAGTTCAGCTCAACAAAAGGTCTTTGAAGAAGGCAAGACCAAAACTCAAGTTTAAGAAGAAACATGGTTCAAGTGTCAAGGAAGTAGTGATCAAGAAGGAACAACAAGGTTATCAAGCAGAACCAGGAGGGATTTCATCACCTCCTTGGTCTCCAAATCAAGCTTAAAGAGCTATAAGAAGTCAAGCTTAGTGACTCTAAACAAGCTCACTAGGGAGGAAGTCCCTAAGGTATCCTTTAAAAATATAGTTTATTTTCCTTGTAGTTTTGATGTGTTTTATTTTATGGTTGTGTTGGACAGGCTTTTTAGGAAGAATGTAGTTGGATAAAGAAAGATTTGGACTTGGAGAAGGACACTCACAAGCCCACTCGACCAAGGCCAAAAGGGGTACTCGGCCGAGCTGGGTACTAATTGAAGCCCATTTGATTCCCATTCTTCTAGAATGATCAAGTGGAGGGAAGAACAAGGAGAAAAATTTTGAAATTTCAAAATTGATCAAGGAGCTCGACCACGTGCTGGTCGAGTGTGGGGTCGAGTGGCAGCCAAAAGCAAGTCAAAGATTCCTAATTCAAATTTGAATGGTATGGACGCTCCACCCTTGTCTCCTTGTCCCCTTAGCTTCTTTATATAGTCCTTGCTCGATCCTATACTTCTCACATTCTCTCATTTGCTCAAAACATTTAAATTCAAGCTTTAAAATCTCTTTCAAAGTTCATCTCTTGCTCAAGCTTTGTTCTTTCAAGTTTTTGGGTCACTAACCTATTAACTTTGCGCTTTGAGTCTATTCCCTTTAGTTTCTTTTGAAAATGTCTTCCAAGATTACCAAGAAGTCGCACCAAACCGCTGCAAGCTCCATGGAACGTCGTGATGCTGACCTTGAATCAAGAGGTGAAGCTGGGAGAGTCACTCGACGGACCACTCGATCGACCACTCGACCGAGTGGCGGTTCGAGCAGCCAGTCGAGCCAGGTGCCGCGTCCAAGGAGAGAGCAAGTTGAGGAAGATACTGAGAGGACCGAAAGTGAGGAGGAAAGAGAGCCTACTCTCAATGAGTTTATCAGGAAGCACAAGGCCAAGGGGAAGAGGCCAGCTGTTGAAGTTGAGCAAGAAGAAAGTGAAAGTGAGAGTGAGGAAGAAAGTGAAGAAGAAGAATTGATGGATGATGGAGAAGCTGAGTCTTGTGGGCTGACAAAGAGGCAGCTTTATGATGCTTTCATGAGGATGGAGTTCTTGGGAACTAGGTATCCACACAAGGAGACCATGCAGAAGCTTGCTATTGATGAGGATGTAGAATATCTCTTTGAGAAGAGCAATCTCACCAAGTTTATGGGGCTTTGCATGGAGGGCTACAAAGAGGAGAGTTGTGAGTTCCTTGCCACTGTCAAGCTGCATACATATGCAAGGAAAAATCCTGAGGTTGGAGCTGGTCACATCACCTTCACAATCAAAGGGAAGAGCTCTACTCAGTTTGGGAAACCATTGGGGACAACAAGCTCTACTCATCCTCCAACTCCAAGAGCTCAAAGATAAGGAGCCCAGTCTTAAGGTACTTCCATAAAGCTCTTGCAAACACCTTCTTTGCAAGGAAGGAAACTGGGAACATCAATGAGGGAGAGCTGAAGATGATTGACTTGGCTCTCAATGGGATCATCCTCAAGGCAAGAGATGGAACCATCATCCTTGGGAGCACTGTAGAGACTGATCTTGCAATGGTGCTCATTGACCACATGGTTTACTTGAGAAGTTGGGTAGGAAAGTTGGAAAACAAGGGATCAAGAGGAGCACTTACCATTGGGGGCATCATCACTCCAATCCTTCAAGCTGCTAAAGTTCCACTTAGAGGAGAAAGTGTCTCACCAAGATGGATTGACTCAAGCTACCTCACTTCTACTCTCATCCTAGCCAAGGAAATGCATCAAGGGAACCACATTTTCAACTATGAGCTTCCAACACTTGGGAAAAAGCAACTCATATTGCCTAACCAAGAACTCACCACCATTCAAGAGGGAGCAAACATTGACTTTTGGCCAGCTGAGGATCATTGGTTTGATGGAGTGGTTCAACCTAGAGTTGAAGAAGCTGAAAATGCACAAGTAGCTGATGGAGATGAGCAGTTCTACTTTGAAGATTATGAGCCCAACCCAAGAGATAGTAGAGGAGTGAGGGAGAATGCCAAGAGGTTAACTCTTTTGCAAAAGTGGGGCAAGTGGCAAGGAAAGAGGTTTGATAAGCTGAAGAAGAAGGTGACCAACATGGCTAAGTCTATCAAAGGCTTAAAGAAGGAGATTGCTGAGCTGAAGAGTGGAAACTCATCTCCTAGCCATTCAAGCCCTTTGAGGAGAAGTAGCTCAACTATAGCACTTTCAAGGGTTGTGAATCCTGTGGAACCAGCTAGGGCTTCAATGTATGAGCCAATTCAGAGGAAGAGGAGCTCAAGTATCCGAGAACAGCAGCTTTCGAGGCACTCGACCGGGTCACTCGAGCACCACCGACGCACTCGACCGAGTTCCAGCCCAGACAACCATATGGCTTCCCACCTCCAGCTGCTTATCCAGGTTACCCTCCCATCCCACCCGAATACTTCATGGATCCAGCACTCTACCACCAGTTCTACCAACAGTTCTCCCAGCAGCAAGGACAGAATTATGGCATCCGCAGTCCAGCTCGACCCCCCACTCGGACATGCACTCGACCGAGTCACGGTCGATCGCCATCATAGATAAGGCTAGATCTAGAGCTTACCATCTTGCTTGCTAAGAGATTAGAGATTTTGTTTGGTATGAGACATATTTCTTACTGCCTGCTTGTGTAGATTCCTTACTATGTGAGAGCAAGTCTAGAAATGCATAGGGTTGATTGTTTCTTGACCATGAGAGTGGGAGAAGCTTGTCTTAGATACATATGTCTAGAGATTAGCTCATGTTGTTTGAGATTTGTTGATCAAGTTAGATAGCCTCAATCATTAGTCCAGCCCATGAATCCCTCCTCAAGTCCTTCCTTGTTTATTGATTTTACAGTTTTAATCCTGTTGCTTGATTGTAGTTTGATTCGTCTTTGCATTACTCTGTTTTTATTGCATTGCTCTGTTTCTGCGTTTAGTCTAGCTCGACCACTCACTCGACCTACACTCGGTCGAGTGCCGGCTCGAGTTCATCCCCAGAACTCTTGTTTATGCTTTGTGACTGTCTTGTTTCATTCTATTTGCATTTCTGTTGCATTTACTTAGCATCTTGTTCATTACTTGTCTTGCATTAGTTCTTTAGCATAGTTTCTATTTCTGCTGGATGCATCATTACTGTCTTAATCATTCTGTTTCATTTGCATTTAGTTCTTAGTTCATTTAGTTTACCTTCTGCACTTTACATTTTCATCATAGGATTGTTAGTGACAAACATCCTTTACATCTGGCTTAAATTAGATCTTTATGCATATCTTAACTGTTCACAAACACTCAAATTGGATTGACACCTCTTATACTGCAACTGCATAAGGGGAATTGAAACACCTTACGATCCATCCATTCATTGCATACATTCATCATCATTCATCCATCTTTCACCATCATACAAATTACTTAGTTTCAATAAGCTGTACTCATATGCACCTTAGTGCCAATCTCCGCCTGAAATGCCTTCCGGAACACTGAAGTGAACTTAGAATCCCTATCATACACAATACTTGCTGGCACCCCATGCAACCTGACTATCTCCTTCACATACTTCTTAGTCAAGACCGCTGCTCCATCAGTCTTCTTAATGGCCAGAAAATGTGCCGACTTAGTCAACCAGTCCACAATGACCCAAATAGCATCAAATGTCCGAGACACTGGCAATCCCACCACGAGGTCCAACGTGATCATATCCCACTTCCACTCTGGAATGGGCAGACTCTTCAGCAACCCGCTTGGAACCTGGTGCTCAGGCTTCACTAGCTGACAAACATTGCACATCGCGCCCCAACCAGCCACATCCTTCTTCATCCCGACCCAATGATAATACCTCTTGAGGTCATGGTACATCTTAGTCGCTCCTGTAAGTATAGAAAACATGCTCCAATAAATCTCTCAGGATCTCCTGCCTCAACTCCTCATCCTTGGGCGCACAAATCCGTTTGTGCACCAATATAGTAGCATTAGCTGAGACCTGATACTCTGAATCAACATCCTTAGAGGCATTCACCAGCCCCAAATCCTTCTCCGGAGCCAACCGCACCCTGCTCAAAATGGCTGTTCTGTTAGCCGCCCCCAAACCCAACGGCTCGTGAGAAATAGCACACAAACTCAACGCACTGATCTCTCCTACCAGAGTCTCCATGTCCTGCTCCTGAGCCGAAGCTGCCCTATTCCGAATTAGAGCATCTACAACCAAGTTAGCCTTACCAGGGTGATAGGCTATCTCCATATCATAACCTGCCACAAGCTCCATCCACCGCCTCTGGCTAAAATTCAACTCAGGCTGAGTGGATATATACTTCAGGCTCTTATGATCTGTAAACACATGTACTTTTGCACCATAAAGATAAGATCTCCAATTCTTTAGGGCAAAAAATACAGCAGAAATCTCCAAATCATGAGTAGGATAGTTGTCCACATGCCTCCGCAACTGCAGCGAAGCGTAGGCAATCACCTTCCCATGCTGCATCAGCACACACCCCAACCCAACTCTGGATGATTCTGTATAAACCACATAGGTTTCTCCCTGCTCTAGCAAAGCCAACACTAGCGTAGTAGTCAGCATCTCCTTCAGGCTTGCAAAACCCACCTTACACTCCTGCGAACAGACAAAAGGAACATCCTTCCCTGTCAACTTAGTCATTGGACGAGCTCTGCTCGCAAAGCCCTACATAAATCATCTGTAATAACCTGCCAACCCAAGAAAACTCCTGATCTCTATGGTATTCTACGGTCTAGGCCAATCTCTGATAGCCTAAATCTTCTCCAGATCTACAGAAACCCTGTCTGCAGAAACAATGTGACCCACAAATCCCATCTCCCGCTGCCAGAAACTAAATTTGCTTAGCTTAGAAAACAACTTCTGCTCCCGCAGCTTCTCCAGAACTGCCCTCAAATGCACTGCAAGCTCTTCTGGGCTCTTAGAATAAAGCAGGATATCGTCGATGAAAATGATGACAGACACGTCTAGGAACTCCTAAAACACGCTGTTCATCGATCTCATAAACGCTGCCGGCACGTTAGTCAACCCAAAAGGCATCCCCACTACTCATAATGCCCATACCTCTGTCTTATCTATCGTAATCTGATGATAACCCATCGCCAGATCTATCTTGGAGAACCAAGTAGCACCTCTCAAGTGATCCAACAACTCATCGATCTTGGGAAGAGGGTACTTGTTCTTCACAGTGACCCGGTTCAAACCTCGATAATTAATACACAAGGGGAAACTCCCATCCTTCTTCTTAGCGAACAACACCGGCGCTCCCCACGGTGACACATTAGGATGGATGAACCCCTTGTTCAACAGATCCTCCAACTGCTTCTTCAACTCTGCCATCTTTGATAATGGCATCTCCCCTGGTTCTAGTTCAATCGTGAAAGGCTCAGACCAAGATGGTGGTAATCCCTGCAACGACTGGAACACGTCCTCAAACTCCTGAACAACCCGAATACCGCTAACCGTAGACTTCCCCACTGACTCTGGCATCAATATAGTAATCAAATAAGCCTCACAGCCCTTCTCGATCATCTTCCCAGCCTGAATGGCCGAGATCATGAGACTCTCCGAAGTCGGTCTAACTTCCTCAAAAACCAACTTCCCTCCTGGACGCTCAAACTCCACTCTACCCTGATAGCAATCAAGATGCACTTTATGCTGATGCAACCAATCCATCCCAAGAATAACATCATACAACCCCACTGGACTCATAAGAAATTCCACTGGCAACGACTCTCCTGCGATCTGAATATCAACTTCATTCGCTCGGCCAATAACTCTCAAGAACTTGCCTCCAGCAACTCTAACAACTCCCGCACGCTTCCTGGGATCTCCTCTGATATCAGCACTCTCTGCGCACTCCGGAGTAATGAAGCTATGAGTAGCTCCACAATCAAACATAATGTGGGACTTAAACCCGCCCACCAACAAGGTCCCTACACAAACTTCATTTGTTGAGAACCTAACACTTTATCACAGGTAAAACATAAAATCTGAACCTATTGTAATTCACAAAGTTTAAGTACCAGAAATTATACCTGTGATCGCCCCGGCACTAGCTCCACCAGTCTCGACTGTCTTGTAAACCTGTGGCGCCTGCTCAATCCGTGCTACCTGCTGTACTCCAGGCTGCACCACATGCTGCACCGCTACCACTGCTATCTGCTGCAACTTGGAACACTTGGGCTTGATGTGCTCATGCTCCCTGCAATGATTGCATACACGAACCGCAGCCGTCAGAGCACACCTCTGGGGAAAGCTAGATACCTTGTGATCCATGCTCCCACACCCAAAGCACACTGCACCACTCGGTCTCTGCGTAGCCTCTCACTTCTTCTTGGTTCCCTGCGCAGGCTTGCGGCCCTTTCTAGAACCTCCATCCTGCTGAGCCTTCCTCGGCTGAACTGCTAGACATCACTGCCTGCGCTCGAATATCCTCCTTAATCTGCACCTCCAACCGGTCCAATGCCTCTCTCAGAAAATACTTGCGGTTGAACTCCTCCACGAAGTCAGCCCAAGTCATCTTCCTCTGCACCCTCCTAGCAGCCACTGATCTCCACCACACCTGAGCATCACCAATCAGGTTGTGAACACTTATGTCCACCCAAAACACCTCATGACATCTCAGAGTCTAGAAGTTACGTTCCACACTCGTCCTCCACGCATCTACAATAGTAGGATCCGTACCACACAAAAACCGTGTAGTATCAATGTTACACATCTCCCTCTGCGTAGACACATAACGAGTATGAGCTCCCTCATCCGCAGCCACTGGATGCCGCTCCTCCACCACCACTGGCGGCACTACCTGAGCCTGAACCGGTGCCACAGCCAGCAACCGCTCCAATACCTGTGCCAACAAGTAAACAAAGCCAACACCTCCTCTAGTGACTCCACCTGCTGGGAATTCCACACCCGGAACCCTAGCACCACTGGCCACTCGAGCATCAACACCGCTCTCTCCGGCCACAGTCATGGAATCCTCCTGGACACCCTGCGACTCGCCAACACCCTCAGCTGTCACACTCTGGTCTGCAGTCTCACTAACTGTTGGGCCTCTGCCCTTACCATGAATACGTCCGCATCCACGACCACGTCCGCTTCCCCGACCACGAACAGCAACAGCATCACCTCTAGCCATCTGCACTACCATGAACAGAAGACTAAGCAAGCAAATCTAACATTACACAAAAAACATAAACTCACCGTGGAATCACACTGTAGGCTCGAAGAGGATGTTCTAGGACTCTATGCCACACACAATTGAGTAACTCCCATAATCAATCAAGACATGCAAATCCCAAACATCTACAACACAAAGCCAAGTGAACCCAAACCTAGAACCGTAAGGGCTTTGATACCAAACTGAAACGACCCGACCCGTTTTTTTTTAATAAATAAATAATAAATATATAATAATAATAATCTAAGCTTGTGGTCCTATACCCACTAGCCCTAACCACAATCACACCAATAAATAACCAATAAACCAATAACCAATATCAAATAACAATATTAATTCCAAAACCATAAACTAGTGATCCAATCAACATAAAGCAATAAACCAGTAATCCTAACAACATTCTAGGACTCAACTCTAGCAACCTAACAGAAGCCAGACAACAACCAATCGAGCCACTAGAACAACCTCCTCTTCATCGCCTTGATTCCACGATCACACTTTGCCTTACCTGCACCACAAACATAAATTGAGATGCATGAGTATTTTATAAACACTCAGTAAGGCAATCCTCCCATCTATTGGGTCATACACACAAGCAATAAGATTCTCTAACCAACAAACAAACCAAGACTGCATCGACCGTCACCATGAATGCATCGACCGACACCAACAATGGATACATCGACCGACGCATGCTCGACATTTCACGGAAAAACTCTAGTTCCATTGACCAACGCACCTACATGCATCGACCGATGCTCCTAGGTCAAACCACGCCGTCCGCGCACTTGCATCGACCGATGCACATGCCGAACATCGATTTTCCCCAAAGCTTCTCGCCCGATCTTCGTTCCTACAACCATCACACTCGATCCCAAGCCACAAGAAAACTTCACAAAGTCCCCATTAACGTTCTAACAAGCCTAAAAAACAGAAAACAAGCAAATCAGAGAAATCTCAGGTTAGATAATCCATGGTGACGTTTTTGAACCTCAAACAAGCAAAAAAATGCTCCTAGGAAGCTCCTACAACGATCACAGCTTTAGATATCTATAAGAACAACCTCAAAACACCAGAATTCACCAAGAACACTCAAGAACTTCTTTTCTCTGTTTCATTCTCTCAAAAATGGCTAAACCTCGTCTAATAACGACAAAACTCGACGTAAGTGTCTATCTTTTCCCTTTTCCCAAAAACGCAGCGTTTAACTTAAATCAAACTGCACAAACAGAACTTGAATCGGCCGATGCATTTCCTAAACCGAGATTTCGGTTCGCGAATGTTATAGTAAATACCCAGCATTCGTTCATTAGCTTTAGTAAACGAAATCTCAACCTTGAACCTTAGTGAAAAACTTTAGTTTGTTTTTGGAGATAGCGGAAGTCTCCGAGCAGCTCAAAGAAGTTTAGCAAGTTAGTAGGTAAGTAGCTTAATCTTAGTTTCAGTTCCCTTCTAGCTTTTTTATTTTTTGATCCCAACCTAAATGGACCTTGATGATGCGAAATACTGAGCTTTTGAGTTTGCATGGATCTAGCTAGTCGGAGACGTCAAACCAAGCCAAGTTCCAGCCAAACCGTGTGAGTACCAAACACTTGCGAAGTAGGACATGTTTAGGTTTCATTTCTTTTATTGCGTGTGTGGTAATGTTTCGTAGTTGATTGAATTGTTTTATTGTTGTGTTTATTATCGTAATTTCTTGTGGTAATTGTTGCATGTTATAGTTTCATGTTCTATTTTGTTATAGCTCATGATCATTATTGTGTGATTTGTTTGTTGTGAGTAGTATAGATGTTAGTATAATTGGTTATGCTATCATTCTAGCTGTTATGCTGCTTGTTTATTTGCAAGTCAATAATTGGTAGTTATTGACGAGATTGAGATGCCTTGTTTGATGTTGTTTCTTGTTTGTTTGACTGATTGATTGGTAGTTTATGTTGCAAGTATTCTTAGTCATTAGATATACTTGTTCTTTTGTTGAGTTATTAGTCTTGTTAAGACTTGGTAAGGCGATAACGTGATTGTCCCAATGTCTCAGAGTGGTTAGCTACCAACGAGCACTACTGGACAAAGTAGTAAATTTTACCATAAGGAAATAGGTTCCTTGTACATGGTTTAAAGAAAGGGATGTGATCCTTCTAGCCTTTGTGGCTAAGGGTCGGGGAAGCATTGCCTGGTGGGAAATCCGTATAATTGAAGATCAAAGACCCTAAGGTGAAGTTTATTAGTATCATGCAAGTTATAGTGTGAGTCATTGTGCAGGCTCGTTATTTAAGTGCTTTAAGTTCTTGAAGCATTGTTTGATTGCATGATTCTCTGATTTACTTAATGCATGTGTTGGTTGCTTTAGTTGCTTATTTTTTGTTAGAGTTCAGTTGGGGTGTTGTTTAGAGGTAAGTTAGGCGTGATTCTCTGATTTACCTTTTGTTTTGCAGGTATTCCCTTTTAGGTAATCCCGTAGCTGTCGCGATGATCATAAGCTAGCCAGATTAGATGATTTACAGCTTTTTGCTAAATAACTCGAAAGTCCTCGATCCATAGAGAAAGAGGGAGTACCAAATCGTTCAGGAGTGGAAAATTACCACGTATCCGTTTTATTATGTATAGTTTTCTTTATGCTTTGGTAACGATTTAAAGTACAAAATTAAACTAAGCAAGAAACGGTTTTATCTAAACCTGAAAGCGTTCGAATGATATATTAGTCCTGTTCGGACTGAGACAACTCGAGACCGTGGTACAGGTTGAAAAGTCTTAGGCCATGATCGAGAGGTAAAAGTGCTCAGATTGGTTAATTTGGGCAAACATATGTGTTCTGGGAACCTCTATTGAATGATTACGGGCGTCATATGTGACACCCCTATTTCATTATAGTTATAGGATGGTTCAGGGGTGTTACAAGAGTGGTATCAAAGCATGTTTTATTCATGCTCACAGGACTTTCGTTTTAAATGTTTTATCAAGTCAAAATGTGTCGCAAAAGCTGTCTAGGAAAATCTGGTTGTCTGTGATCATTTACATGGTAAGTTGTCCTTGTTAGGATTTAGAACTCACCCTGTTTGTGTTGTTGTGAGTGCAAATGAGGAGACATGGATGTGGTATGAGGATGAGGGAAGGACTCCTTTGGGGACTACCGACCAGGAGGATGCTTTCTATACGTGAGGCATATGAGCGTGGTGGTCTGAATGGTGTTGTTTGGCTGGCACGTGTTGACGGGTCACCATGAGCGGCCCATTATACAGCCTGTTGTGAGAGAGACTCGAGTGGGACTTGGAGCGACAAAACGAGGTGGGTCCAAGCTCTATTTCTACGGCCAGGTCGAGCGTTGTTGAATTTGGCGGTGGACCTAGAATTTCTTAAATGGTGATTCCATCGAGTGTGGTAGTATGTGCCTTGACAGGTAGATGGTGAGTGCCAAGGGTGTAGTTGGATCATGCAGTCCGATAGAGACAGACCCATCCGAGGGTAAGGAGGAGTAGATCGTAGCCGAGACCGCAACACCAGCCAGAGATCCAGATGTACCCGCACCTGTAACAACACCAGTAAACAAGGATGACGACTATCTGATCCTAAAGGTCGTTCCTAATAGTCCCGAGATGGTAATGATCATGGATTACATTAATATCTCCTCTGACTCGTGTCACTCTGTGCTTGCTTAGAGTATGAGGTCACCATTGATGCTTGTCGGTTCCGTTCTTGATATGTCTCAAGTTCTAGAGTGGGACAATTATGAGTTTCCATCATCTCTATTTGCTTCACCATATCTCCCATCACCGACTATGCCACCATTTAGTCCCATCTCTACTTTGTGGAGAGAGTCTTCGCCTGCAGGGCAGGATAGTTCTCTAGAACGTATCTCTGTGCCGAGTGACCGAGAGCCTTATTATTTCACTTGTGGTCAGTTGGGACATTATCCAGGGAGTTGTGTATACTATAGGGCGTACACACCTTCCAGTATAGTGTGCTTGACTTGTGAAGAGCGCGGTCATTATGCTACATCTTGTCCTACGACACGTTCAGGTACCTTTGTTGGAGGATCGAGCTTCTTTGAAGGAGCGTTATCCGATGGAGCTTCCTTATGTCGCAATCCTTCTTGTAGTCGCGATGATTCCCATGTTGTGTTTGCAGACTGTCCGTGCGCTCTTTGCGAGCTGGGTATGATCTTTCCGTAGGCATGACGTGATAGAGGTGTGTGGCGCTGACCCCTTTTGGTTTGTGTATACTTAGTGGGTTTGCTAACACCTTTTGGAGGTATGATGGTGATGTATTATTCTTTTTGGTACAATCATTCAAGAAGACGAAGCAATGGTCATGGTTGATAGACTAAGTGACGTTGGAGAGGGTTCTAATGCCAAGGTTCTCGCCAACATGAGAAGGCTGAGCTGGGTTTGCTCAATGGCAAGGATGGTTAGGCTAATGTTGACATCAGATGGGTTTGGGGATAAGAGGTTGAGAAAGCTTCGGTAACAGCTGCTCCAAGGATGCAGGATCATAATGTTGTGCTTTCTCAAACTTTAGATAACATGAATAACAACCTGAAGAGTATTGAAGAGTCCTTGCTCGGTTCGATATTCAAAAGCAACATGGGAATAGGATTGAAGAGGTTCTGGTAATCTCCACTTTGTAGAGAGGAGATCATAGTGTTGTTACTTTTTCAAGCATTAACATATCTAGGAACTAGATACCATGTAGCCTAAAGTTTATATTCATAGATGATGTACTATGGGATTTGCTTTCGACCAGGGTTCGATAAAGAGAATTGTTAAGCCATCTCAATGAGAACGATATAGGACTTAATCGGAATCTTCGGCCTTTCAAGTCTCTAAAATGGAAAATCAAAGATAAAGGGTAAAACAATTGTTCAGGAAGCCCAAACCTGAATCGAGAAGAGGATGAAGTTGGGTCGCAACTTTTCTTGGTGGGCCAAAAGATGGAGGCAACTAGTCTCAAATGAAGCCAGTCCGCTAAAAGAAACCCTTGAGTAGAACTTCCGTACACATCCACTGACATCATCAGACGAGAGAGAGAAGTGCTCGTCGACGGCTGCTGGCTTGTGGAAATTGCTGGGAAGGTTGATACAGGGCTAGATCTAGAATTTTTTGTCCAAGTGAGGAGACAAAGCTTCGATTTTGACATGTAGCGCTGGTTGGGAATATGATTTCTTCTTTCTTCGTTTTGACATTGATTTGAGAAGAGAGTAAGGCTGTATGAAGGTCGCTGGAAATGCCTCGCCCTCTGTAGCTGATTTGTGCGCAAGCGTAGAGATTCACCGGAAGAGTTAGGTTTTTTGTTCAATTGAGAAGTTGGCCAAGAGAGAAAAAAAATAGAGATTTAGCAGGTAACGAAAATTAGGGGAAACCGAGTCCTGACACCGACAAGCAAGAGCTTCGCCGATGTTGGAAAAGAGGGTCAAACTTCTTACTTTGATAGTCGTGCCTGGTAGGTTTTCATGTGAATGAGGTATATGGATACCGTTTAGTTATACATTATGCCTACACTTCCAACCAAACTCAAAACTCTCAGATTCTTAAAAACATAGATTCATGGACAACATTGTTGTGTAAGCAAGTGGACATGACTTCATGGACACCTTAAAATAATTTTCTATCATGTAAAAAAGTCAAAACCATTTTCTCTGAAAATTGATGTCCACAACACTTTATAATTTTTTTTTTTACAATAACTAATAAACTGATGATTGTCGTGGCCGATGAATATGCAACTAAATTTTTCTATTGATCAAACTAAATTTTTCCTTTTGATCATACAATTAGATATGGAGGAAGGATTGGGTAACAATTAGAATCCCCCTCTACTTAACCACACATGAATTTCGTAATTATAACAAAATTGTTTTTTTATACAATGCGTAGTCTCTGTTGTAGGTGGTCGACGATTTCTGTAGAGTGAATCTTTTATGGATGCACTTAGGCCTATCTAGATGCACTATTGGGTATTTTTATTTTCTATTATTTCCACGTGTAAAGATAAGTGCTTATTTGGCAATTTTTTAGTGTAACAATACTAGTTTTTTTTTGAATTAAAAAGAAAAATAAGTAAAAATAAATAAAAGTGAGGATGAATTTAGAAGTAGTGCGTGGAAGAACCAAAGAAGACCATACCAGAACAGCGTGGGGAAAACGAAAAGACATGAGCTTTAAGTTTTCGCCCATATATGTTCACTAAAATCTGAAGAATTTGAGTTTGAGATACTATGGGTTACGTTTGGTTCATCAATGGCTGATTCAATGTATTAGATCCCACAACGATAGAGATAGAGGAGAGAGTGGTAATATATAGGTGCTCATGGGTTCGTCTCCCCAAAACCTAGGTTTTGGGAAGACATTAAGGGCCCATATGCAACTCTATCAATTGGTTCGACCTGCCGGCTCGATATTGCTAGTATGGGCGAGGGTGCGGTATGGGCTTATGTGAAGGCCGCCTGTATGACCCGAACCTGCTAGCGCCGAGACTCTGCTACTCGATGGGCGGGTATTGATAAGATCCCACATCGATAGAGATAGGGGAAAGAGTGGTAATATATAAGTGCTCATGGGTTTCTCTCCCCAAAACCTACGATTTGGGAAGACATTAAGGGCTCATGGACCTTATGAGACCCATGGGCCTTATGAGGCACCCTCGACCGTACTAGCCATACCGAGTTGGCAGGTCGGGCCAATTGATAGAGTTACATATGATAATGGCCTCGTAAGGCTGCTTATATATTACCACTCTCTCTCTTATCTCTATCGATGTGGATCTTTATCAGGCACACTTCTTCATGCCCATTCTCCGAGGCTTCAAGACCTATATTGTAATCTCTCTCCATGTCGCTCAACTTCATTCTTTTTTAATTGCAGTTGATTCTTGAAGCTTTTTACTTGAAATATTTAGAGGGAAGACAAGAGGGAAACACAGCAGAACTGAGATTAGATGCGTCGGAGATCACCTGGAAAAGTAAGATGGACGGCTGACGATTAACCAAAGGATGGGAACAATCCGAGTGGCTCACAGTCATTAGGTTGGCGACATTCTTATTTTCAGACACGAAGAAGGAAATCTCTTGTTTCATGTCAAACTTGAAAATGCATTCGCTATAACAGATTATTGTGCGAAGCAAGGATCCGCAAGACAATTGGATAATGCATCAGACAACATATGAATGCGTTTTGACAATGAAGCAGAAAGGTCATGTCATGGTCGGACTAGATAAGATGATGTGTCGTTAGAGAGCTATGAGGTGAGAAGGCAGATCCAAATCTGGAGAGAAGACATTTGGAGAATATCAATCTCGACGTTTAAGGAATGAGAAGCCTTGGAGCACAAGTGATTACCATCAGAAGAAGATACAAAGATATTTTTGTTAGGGTTTAGAGAAGCTAAGTATAAGTAGCTTAGGGGGAGCCACATAATGTTTTAACACTTAGAAACGATTGTGTGTGATTTGAAACATGTTATTTTGGTGGTGTGATGATGGAATGATATGGATGAAGGTATAAAGATGATGATGAATGGCAAGGTGTTTCAGTTACCTATATGTAGTTGTAGCATAAAGGATGTCAAACCATAATGAGTGTGATGCAAGCAATCAGGATGTGAACACTTATCTAAGTTAAGCCAAATATGATGAGGGTTTTTCACTAGCAACCTAATGACAATAATGAAATGTAATAAACTAAAACTACTAAGACATGATACTAAATGGAAGGTAAACAGAATGATCAAAGCAGTGATGAAACTAAACAAGAAGAAGTACCAAACATAAGCAAAAATAGTAAAGTAAACAGGAATTAATGCAATGAAACAGAAATGAATGCAATGGAACTGTAATGAAACAAGAATGAGACAGGAATGATGAAACAAGTAAGATCCATGACATAAACAAGAACACTGGATGGTGCTCGAGCAAGCACCACGATCGGATGCTCGATCGAGTACTAGGTCGAGTTGGTTGAATACTCAGAACAGAAACAGAGACAACAATCAGAACAGAGCAAAACAAAAGTAAATCAAACAGCAAACGATTAACAGTACTTCAACAAGGAAATCAATAGACAAAGAAGGTCCTAAGGATAGATTCATGGGCTGGACTTAAGCTATAGCTATCTAAGCTGGTCAACAAACCTCAATCAAGCAGGAGCTTTCTCTAGACAATGATCTTCTAATACTTGCTAATCCATTCTCATGGCAATAACAATCAAGCTTAGATACTCCTAGACCTAGCTCTCACTAGCTAAGAACATATAAAAGCAGGCAATAAACAACCAGATCATCAATGTAAAAAACAAGTTAAACATCTAATCTCTTAGCATGCTTCATGATAATTTCTAGCATTAGCCTTATCTGGCTACTTAGACATTGGTATGATGCTAAGAAGCTTAAGATCTATCCATACCCTCTCAGTATAAAAACAGCATAGAGCATATCTAATCTAGAAGAGATCTATAAACAATCAAGCTTGACCAACCTAAACAACCATAACCCTAATCCAGCCTAACCCATCCTTAAGATCCTAGCACACTACTTACAACCACTAAACATGAATAACAAAATCATAAACCCAGAAATCAATGAAACTTGCATGATTAGATAGATGAGATGAAGATCTACAATATTGAAGAAGAAATCAAACTCAAATTCTTAATACTTTGAAAGTTATGAAACCAACAAGTATCAAAGATCTCTTGAGATCATACAAAAGTGGCTATGATCTAAGCAAAAGAAAACAAAAATGAAAATAATTCCCAAAAGGGTAAAAACTAGGTTTTGGTGGCCACAAAATACCCTCTCTGACTAGGTCTGACTTCTGGGCGGCCATAGGGTACAATAGATATATATAGGAAGGAAGCAAAGACCTAAAATGGCTAGAAGACAAGATAGTAAGGCAGCTCAGTCAACTCGACCAGGTGCTCGGTCGAGTGCATGGTCGAGTGACCTCTTCTTCTGCTTCTTCCAGCTGGTCGAGTCCTTCTCCGCACACAAGTGGACTTCCGGACCTTGATTCTTCAGCTCTAACTCCCTTGTTCTCTTCACTTGATAGCTCCAATCCTCATCAACATTCCTTCCCATGCTCCTTAGGATCTAAAATCACATGTTTATGCAAGAAACTATGCAAATGCAATGCAAACCTACTTTAATGCATAAACAGTCCTAAAGCTATACAATAATGGCCAAACATGCTTATAAATCATGCAAAAAATGTAAATAAACTAAGAGAAAACAAGGTAAAATATATGAACATCAACACCCCCAAACTCTGTCTTTGCTTGCCCTCAAGCAAATAAACAAGACATTAGAAGGTTGGTGAGGTTTGAAAATGGGATCTCAGCTCCTAAATCTTGCTAATAAACTAGCTAAAATCAATGTCCAAGTTACTAGTACTATGATGCAAGGTGAATGAGCTGTACTTAAAGATTTTAGACAAGCCTATCACAACCTTAACTGATTCAAGCCTTAGACATCCACATGCATTCAAATCAACCATTTCCTTTAACATTTATTAATCAAGAACATGAATCAACTTATGCAATGCTTAAACACATTTTGCTTGGTGTTAAAAGGTTTGGAGACAATGTTGGTCTCTATTTATAGTGGGGCTTATCAATTTCAAGGTTCTCTCATAAAAATGGATTGACCAAGGCTAAAGGTAAGAACACTTAGATACATACAATAACAAAACATTGCACCCAAAGTGTTTATCCTATCATTCTAATCCCAAATTGTCCTAGTTCTACCCTTTATCTTCATCTCTTTTCAAATTCCCTTTTATCTTTTACTTTTAAGCCTTAGGAGAGGTTTCTTATTTCAATCACCTAGTGGAATGGGGTTTTCTTTCTTATTTGCTATGGTTCCCTTTTTTTTTTATTCTCTAAGACATAAAAGCTTTTTGCTAGACTCTTCTTTTCCTTCTTTCTTGTCTTTGATTAGAACCATCTTTTATCAATCTTATACTTCCCATTCTTTCACTAAAGCTTAAATTTGCTTAAACACATTCCCCTCCTAAATACTCTAACCTTTTCTTTCTGTTTTCCTCTTTTCTTTTCTTTTTCTTTCTCAAAACAACCGAGTCCCAAACCCAAGAATTAAACCACCTAGTCCTATCTAGTTTGAAAATTGGAAACTAGAACTACACAAGGCTTTACTCTTGTCAGCTCAAACCTAACACTTTCTACCAAGCTCAATCCCAAAATAGGCCTTACACACACAAGAATAAAGATGGCTTGAAAGAAGGATAGGTTAAGGGTAAGGGAAACTTATTTTAATGATTTAATCAGCTACTTGGAACAACAAGAGTGGTAGAAAGGAGAAAGATGATCCAAATATGTATATGATATCCATGAGTTTAAAGCAATGCACAAGTTGATAATTAAAAGTCAATATTAGGTTCTTATAAACAGGAAATGGCATCAAACCACAGCATGCTTCAATTTAGACCAGAATGCAATATAGGAATTCAAGACATGGATCAATCTTATGTTTCTAGCTACTCAACTAGCATCAAAGAACTATTAACTTGGGCATTGATCCTAGTTTAGTGAATTTAAACAACCTAACAAGGCTAAACTCATCATATATCCCTAATGCAAAATATGAAACAGTCCTATATGAAACATGCTAACAAAATCCTAATATGCAATGCAAACTACATGACCACTCTCTTTTTTTATACAGATTTTTGCAATTAATTTTTTTTTTGTTTTTTCTATGCCTTAGATGAAATGCAAACATGATTATGCTAAAATATGAAATAAGAAAACAAAACACAACATCAAATACTATCTCAAACCCTCCCCAAAACTTAAAATTAAAAAGTCCACTGCGTAAGAGAAATTTTTAAGAGGATTCAAGAATAAAAACAAAATAAAACTAGAGATGCAATGGTATTTACAAAGGTAAGGTGATGGTGGTACCTCATTGATTGTGGAAGAAGCTGTCCATATCCTCATTCATGCTTTCATAGGTGTAGTTGGGGTCTTGTTGCTGATTTGGAGGTGGAGAAGCAGGCAACTCGACGATGCCAATCGACTGGTACTCGGTCGAGTGCCCGATCGAGTGAGTTGGTCGAGTTGGCTTCCGATCCTTCCTTTCTTTTTCTGTTTAGACTCCCTTGCCTTCCTGACCATGAAAACACCAAAACAAAGATCAAAATACTAAAAGCCTCAACAATATAGACAAATATACCTATGGGAATTCCTCCCTAGTGAGCTTGTTTAAAGTCTCTAAGCTTGACTCTCCTTATCTCTTCAAGCTTGAGGGGCATCCTTGAGAAGCATTGTAAACTTCTCTTGTTTCTCTTTTTCTCCCCAGTACTTCTTAACTCTCTGGCCATTAACTGTGAACTCACTACCATCCTTGTTGAGGAGTGTGACAGCTCCAAATGGTAAAATCTCTTTTATTTCAAAAGGACCTCCCCATCTACTCTTTAACTTTCTAGGAAATAGCTTGAGCTTTGAATTAAAAAGTAAAACTTGGTCTCCACCCTTTACGTCCTTGGTGAGAATCTTCTTATCATGGAAGGCTTTTGTTCTTTCCTTGTAGATTTTGGAGCTCTCATAAGCTTCCATTTTGATCTCCTCAATCTCATGCAAATCAAGGCTTCTCTTAGCTTGAGCTGTCTCTATATCCAGGTTCAAAAGTTTGATTGCCCATAGAGCTTTATACTCAACATCAACTGGGGGATGGGAAGACTTTCCATAAAAAAATTGGAATGGGGTTCTTCCTAATTGGCGTGTGAAGGGTATGGACATCTCAGGACAGAATGTCCCAACAACAAACACAGAGGGTCACTGCAGTGTTATGGTTTTAAAGGTTACAGACACACCAAAGCTGAGTGTCCTACGAAAGAAAGTAGATCCAAGTCGTTTGTTATCAGGATTTTTGTGAGTGAGATGATGAGGAACAGGATGGTGAAATACTCAATAATTATGTTGCCTTACTAGGAGTTATTGAGGAAGATGAAGAAGATGAAGACATTGAGACGACTGAAGAGGTCAAACAAATCACTGTGTCTGACTCAGAAGATGATGAAGCGATCTATCTGCTGAAGGACAAGTCGCTTTGCTTATTCGAGTTTGATTCAGAAGAAACAGGAGAATGATGAGCTGATAGCTGAAAAAGAAATTTGACAATAAAGTTGGCAAATCTGACTATAGAACTCGATGAAGAAAGAACTAGATCTTGGAGACTTGAGAAGCAACTGGAAGAACAATTAGAAAATATCAGGATGCTAAGCAAAGGTACAAAGGACCTCGACACAAATCTAAGCAGTGGAATATCAAGTACTATGAAGTGGGGTCTTGGCTATCAAGGCGAAAAAGGTACAACTTCCACTAAGTTTGTCAAAGGTGTGACATCAGGAGACAAGGCTTCTGAAGTCCAAGGATCGTCACACATGACACAAGCACCTGCACCCTCTAAGGCTAATCATAGGAGGAGTAGAGGTATTTTTCCTCAAAAAGGATCTCAGTCCGTGAAACATGTTATTTTATTGGTGATGATGGTATGATATGGATGAAGATAAAGATGGTGTTGATGAATGGCAAGGTGTTTCAATTACCCTTATGTAGTTGTAGCATAAAGGATGTCAAACCATAATGAGTGTGATGTAAGCAAGCAGGATTTGAACACTTATCTAAGTTAAGCCAAATATGATGATGGTTTTTAACTAGCAACCTAATGACAATAATGAAATGCAATGAACTAAAACTACTAAGATAAGATACTAAATGCAAAGGAAACACAATAATCAAAGTAGTAATGAAACTAAACAAGAACAAGTACTAAACAAATGCAAAACAATAGATGAAACAGGAATCAATGCAATGAAACATAAATGAAACTAGAATGTAACAGGAGTGATGAAAAAAGTAAGGTGCAGAACATAAACAAGAACACTGGATGGTGCTCGAGCAAGCACTCGATCGGATGCTCGATCGAGTACTAGGTCGAGTGGGTTGAATACACAGAACAGAAACAGAGACAATATTCAGAACAGAGCAAAACAAAAGTAAATCAAACAGCAATAGATTAACAGTATTTAAACAAGGAAATCAATAGACAAAGAAGGTCCTAAGGATGGATTCATGGGCTGGACTTAAGTTATAGCTATCTAAACTGGTCAACAAACCTCAATCAAACATGAGCTATCTCTAGACAATGATCTTCTAATACTTGCTAATCCGTTCTCATGGTAATAACAATCAAGCTTGGATACTCTTAGACCTAGCTCTCACAAGCTAAGAACATATAAAAGCAGGCAATAAACAACCAGATCATCAATGTCAAAAATCAAGTTAAACATCTAATCTCTTAGCATGCTTCATGATAATCTCTAGCATTAGCCTTATCTAGCAACTTAGACATAGGTATGATGTTAAGAAGCTTAAGATCTATTCTTACCTTCTCAGTATAAGAACAGCATAGAGCATATCTAATCTAGAAGAGATCTATAAACAATCAAGCTTGACCAATTTAAACAACCATCACCCTAATCTAACCTAACCCATCCTTAAGATCCTATCACACTACTCACAATCACTAAACATGATAAACAAAATTATAAACCGAGAAATCAATGAAACTTACATGCTTAGATAGATGAGACGAAGATCTATAATATTGAAGAAGAAATCAAACTCAAAATCACAATACTTAGAAAGTTATGAAACCAACAATTATCAAAGATCTCTTGAGATCATACAAAAGTGGCTAAAAATCTAAAACCATGAAAACAAAAAGTAACTAAATCCCAAAAGGGTAAAAACTAGGTTTAGATATTGTTTTTGACTCTCTCTGACTTCGTCTGACTTGTGGGAGGCCATGAGGTACAAGGGACTTATATAGAAAAGTGCCCTAAAATGGCTAGATGACAAAGTAGAGAGGCAGCTCGGTCAACTCGACCATGTGCTCGGTCGAGTGCTTGGTCGAGTGACCTCTCTTCTACTTCTTCCATCCGATCGAGTCCTTCCCCGCACACGGTCGAGTGTCTGGTCGAATGGGCAGTTGAATGGACTTCTGGACCTTGATTTTGCAGCTCTAACTCCCTCGTTTTCTTCATTTGATAGCTCCAATTCTCCTTCAGCATTCCTTACATGCTCCTTAGGATCCAAGATCACTTGTTTATTAAAGAAACTATGGAAATGCAATGCAAATATACTCTAATGCATAAACAGTCCTAAAGCTATACAATAATGGCCAAAATAGATAGAAAATCATGCAAAAGATGTAAATAAACTAAGGGACAACAAGGTAAAATATATGAACATAAACACCCCAAAACTTAGTTTTTGCTTGCCCTCAAGCAAATAAACAAGACATAAGAAGGTTGGTGAGGTTTGAAAGTGGGATCTCAGCTCCTAAAGCTTGCTAATAAACTAGCTAGAATCAATGTCCAAGTTACTAGTACTATGATGCAAGGTGAATGAGCTGTACTTAAAGATTTTAGACAAGCCTATCACAACCTTAACTGATTCAAGCCTTTAGACATCCACATGCATTCAAATCAACCATTTCCTTTAACATTCATTAATCAAGAACATGAATCAACTTATGCCATGCTTAAACTCATTTGGCTTGGTAATAAAGGAGGCTAAAGGTAAGAACACTTAGACACATACATGAATAAAACCTTGTCTACCCAAATTGTTTATCCTATCATTCTAATCCCAAATAATCCTAGTTCTACCCTTTATCTTCATCTCTTCTCAAATACCCTTTTCTCTTTTGTTTTTAAGCCGTAGGAGAGGTTTCTTATTTGAATCACCTAGTGGAATGGGGTTTCTTTTTTATTTGTTATGGTTCCCTTTTCTTCTTATTCTTTAAGACATAAAAGCATTTTGTTCTTTGACTATGGTTCCCTTTTCTTTCTTTCTTTTCTTTGACTAGAACCATCTTCAACAATCTTATACTTCTCATTCTTTCACTAGAGCTTAATTTCTCTTAAATACATTCCCTTCCTAAAGACTCTAACCTTTTCTTTCTTTCTTTTTCTCTTTCCTTTTTCTTTTCTTTTCAAAACAACCAAGTCCCAAACCAAACAATTAAACCACCTGGTCCTATCTAGTTTGAAAATTGCAAACAGAACTACACAAGGTTTTACTCTTGTCAGCTCAAACCTAACACTTTCTACCAAGCTCAACCCCAAAAAGGCCTTGCACACACAAGAATAGACATAGCTTGAAAGAAGGATATATTCAGGGTAGGGGAAACTGATTTTTATGATTTAATCACCTACTTGAATCGACAAGAGTGGTAAAAAGGAGAAACATGATCCAAATATGTATATGGTATCCATGAGTTTAAAGCAATGCACCAATTGATAATTGAAAATCAATATTATGTTCTTATAAATAGGAAACGGCATCAAATCACCACATGCTTCAATTTAGACTATAATGCAATATAGGAATTCAAGACATGCAAACATGATTATGCTAAAATATGAAATAAGAAAACAAAACATAACATCAAATACTATCTCAAACCCTCCCAAAACTTAAATTACACAGTCCACTGTGTAAGAGAAATTTGTAAGAGGATTCAATACTAAAACCAAAATAAAACTAGAGATGCAATGGTATTTACAAAGGTAAGGTGATATTGTTACCTCATGGGTTGTGGAAGAAGGTGTCTATAGCATCATTCATGCTGTCATAGGTGTAGTTGGGGTCTTTCTGCTGACTTGGAGGTGGAGAAGGAGGCAACTCGACTATGGAGATCGACTGGTACTCGGTCGAGTGGACTGGTCGAGTTGGTGCAGGAGAGAAAAATTGATGACCTTGCTGCTGGTAGAATTGCTGCAAGAGGGCTGGATCCATGAAGTACTAGGGTGGGAAGGGTGGGTAACCTGGATAGCCTTCTGGAGCTGGAAAACCATAGGGAGGTCTGGGTAGGTACTCGGCCGAGTGCATTGGGGGTACTCGGTCGAGTGGTTGCTCGAGTACTTGGTCGGTTGCTTGCTCGAGTAGTTGGTCGAGTACTACCACCAGCTTCTTTTCTTGATGCAAACTTTGGATCAAGTTGAACCAAGGAGCGATCAGCAGCTTGCTGAGATATTCTTGTAGACCTTGAAGACATTTTGAAAGAGAACTGGAAAGCATATACTCAAAGCTTAAAGTTAATAGGTTAGTGACCAAAAACCCCAAAAGAACTAAGCTTGAGCAAGAAGATGAACTTGAGAGAGAGTTTAAGCAAGAATTTGATTGTTTTAAGCAAATGAGAGAGTGTGTGACCCAAAAGAACTAAGCTTGATCAAGAAGATGAACTTGAAATGGGAATCTTTGACTCTCTTTTGCTGCCACTCGACCCCACCATTCGATCCCACGTGGTCGAGTGCTTGGCCAAAATTTGAAATATAAACTTCTTTCTCCCCCCCCACTTGATCTAACAAGAGAAATGGGAATCGAGTGGGCTTGGGTTTTTAAGCAACTCGACCGAGTACCTCTTGTGGGGGTGGTGGAGTGGGCTTGCGAGTCCACTTCTACAAGTCCAATTCTCTCCAAACCCATCTACACTCTCATAAAACAGCCTGTCCAACACAAACATAAAAGAAAAGAAATCAAAACTACAAGAAAAATAAAGCATATGTACAATGATACCTTAGGGACTTCCTCCCTAGTGAGCTTGTTTAAAGTTACTAAGCTTGACTTTTGATGCCTTTTTAGGCTTGGTTTAGAGACCAAGGAGGTGATGAGATCCTCTTTGGTACCACTTGATCAATATGAACCATGTTTCTTCTTAATCTTGAGCCTTGGTCTTGCCTTCTTCAAAGACCTCTTGTTGAGTTGCACTTGAAGATCCTTCACTAGATCAGTCAACTCTTGAACTGAACCTTTGAGCTTTTCCACTGACTCCTCATGGGAGGAGAGCTTAGCTTTTGGAGTTGCCACTTCACTTGAGACCTCATTATAATCACCATTGTCCTTAATAGTAAATGGTTAACCTTTAATGGAGGGCAAGTTGGTTGGATTCTTGATATCATGGTCAAACCCTCAGCTATGTTCAAACTTATCAACCCTTCCTTTAACATCAATAACAGCTCCAGCAGTAGCTAGAAACTCCTAGGATGATAGGGTATTCAATCTCCTCATCCATCTCTATAACCACAAAATCAGTAGGAATTCTTGCCTTGCCTATCTTCACTAGAAGGCTTTCCAATTTACCAACCACATCCCTCTTGGATCCATCTGCTAGGCCAATATAGAGTTTGCAGGGCTTAAAATGTTCATACCCTAACTTCTCAGCCACTGAGTATGGCATTAAGCTCACTGAAGCTCCTATATCACATAGACACTTGTTGAAATGCATATAGCTGATTGAACAAGGTAGTTGATAACTCTCTAATTCATATGTTTTTAGCATCCTTTTTTGTCCATATTTTGCATTGTTCATACCTCTAACTTAACTTTTTTAGGTCATTAATTGTAGGAATTCACTTTTAGACCATTTAGGGTGTTACATTTCTGCATTTGCATATTTTGGATGAAAATAGGTGCTGAAGAGCCAAAAATGGGGAAAAACAAGGACAACCCAAGCATGTACCCAAAGGAGCCATCGAGCTTCAAGAACAAGTCCGAACCCCAACACGATCGAGGAGGATCCAAGAGCATGAAGAGCAACCCGAAGATCCACTCGAGGAGTAACCCGACTTCACCCTCGTGTACCCCATCGAGTAGACCATTGGACAGGTATGGGAAGCTAGGTCAAAAGGGTTTCCATATATAAACCCCCTCTTCCTCTAGCTCGGAAACGAGCACCTCGCAGACCCTCAAACCAGAGAGCGAGAGCTTCTGTGAGAGAACTGAGCGACTCAAATATTTTCCTTCTTGTTTTGCATTTTTATTCCATAGTTTTTGTAGTTTTCTTAGATTTCTATCTTGTACTCTTTCTACTCTACTCTTATCTTTTAATACAATGCAATTTTCATTCATTTTCGTTGCTTTATTCCTTGTTATCATGTCCGAGTAGTGTAGCAAAGTTTCTAGGGATGGGATAGATGATTTTGTGTTCTTGATCGGTTAGGATGCCTTAGTTTGATTAACAATTTGGCGCTGTTGCCATTTGGTTGATTTCATTTTGCTATGTTTAGGATTTTAGCACTTGCTAGATCAAGTTCTTTTTGTTTATATTTGGTTCAGAAACTGACTTGTTTGCTTTCGCATTGTTTGTTTTGACTCCCAGGTACAACCCGAACACCCACCCGACCCGTCACTCGATCACCTGGATCGAGTGGACCCTCGTGTACCCACTCGGATACCTACCTGTGCATGCAAACACGTCCAGAGGTAGCCAGAACCTGAGTCCTTTTATTGACAACATTGACAGACCTCGGCTACTCAGACAACAACAAGTTCAACCAGAACCAGCAATCATTGAGGAGACGATGAATAATCATAACGGTCCACCAGCTCCTCAAGCAAAGACCAATATAGGAGCAGGAGATGCTCCATCTACTCACACACAAAGGAATGGCATTATGCCACCAGCTGTGCAGAACAACAATTTTGAGATCAAGAGTAGTCTCATCCAGATGATATAGAGCAATAAGTTTTATGGATTGCCAATGGAGAACCCATTGGCTCATCTGGATGAATTTGATAGGCTCTGTAGCCTCACTACGATCAATGGAGTCAATGAAGATGGATTCAAGCTCAGGTTTTTCCCATTCTCTTTGGCAGACAAAGCACACATCTGGGAGAAATCGCTCCCTAAGGAGTCCATCACCACTTGGAAAGCGTGCAAAAAGGCATTCTTGGCCAAATTCTTCTGAAACTCCAGAACCGCAAAGCTGAGAAATGACATTTCCGGCTTTGTTCCGAAGAACAACGAGACGTTCAATGAAGCTTGGGAACGTTTCAAGGGATACACTACTCGATGTCCACATCACGGCTTTAGTAATGCTTCATTGCTGAGCACACCTTACAGAGGAGTGGTCCCCAAGATACGGATGTTGCTGGACACCGCAACTAATGGTAGATTCCTCAACAAGGATGTTGATGAAGGTTGGGACCTCGTGGAGAACTTGGCTCAATCTGATGGGAACTACAATGAGGAATATGATCGATCTGTGCAATCTATAAGAGAGCAAGAGGCCAAGTACAAGAGGGACATGAAAGCCCTCAATGAAGAGCTTGATAAACTACTCAACCAGCAGCAGCAGCATGTTCATGCTATATCAGAGGAAGAGCAGTTTCTACAACAAGATGAGGAGACTATGCAGCTAGAGGATGTTAACTACATCAACAACCAAGGAGGTTACAAAAGAGGGTACAACAACTTCAAGCCAAATCTGATTCTGTCTTATCGGAACCCGAATGTTGCCAATCCTCAGGACCAAACTTACCCATCTGCAATTCAAGGGAACCAGGTCAAACATAAGCCTTTGTCCAGTACAACCAACGCTATGTACCTAAGCCAGAATACTTTGGAACCTACAACCAACCACTTGGATTCCAACAACAACAAGGTCCACCAAACCAATCACAGGAAGCTGAGTTACGTGGTCTCATTCAGCAAATGATTCAGAATCAGGCTACAGCATCTATGGACATCGCAAAACGGTTCGCGGAGATGAGCAACAAGATCGACTCAGGATACAATGATCTGAATGCCAAGTACGAATCACTCAACACAAAGGTGCGATACCTGGAAGGCCACCACAACAACCAACCAGCCCCAAAGATCAACCAACTCCCAGGTAAAGCTGTTCAAAACCCCAAGGATTATGTAGCTGCTCAAGCCATCTTCCTTGATGATGACTATGAAGATTACCTCACTGGGAACAATGATGGTCAAGATGGGGAGGATGTGGAACACCCAATGAAAAATGAGGCCATGTACTATATATCCGAGTATGAACCCGAGCATTAACCCGAGGAGACTGATCGAGTTGATGATCGAGCACTGGTTTGAGAATCAGGAACTGAAGAACAACCCAAAGTGGAACCCGATCACCTACCCGATGATGGCAATCGGATGATGCATCGAGTAGATGTTGAAACAAGAGATCAACCTTAACCACCTGCACCAAAAGAAGGGGAATTAGAGGAAAGGTTCAATGCTGCACTTGACATCCAGTTGGAGGTGCTTGCAGAGCGAATGGCTAAGCGTAAAGCTCCACTACCTAAGCTTTTACCCCCACACGAACTTCAGGAGGAAGCTGCCAAGGAAGCAGCTCGATTGGAGAATGAGGTTAAGGAAGCTGTCAAGGAGATTCGTTTTGAGATTCTCAAGAGTGGAGTGTGCTTGGATCCAGAGCTGCGAATTGAGGAAAAACTGGAAGATCCTGGCTCTTTCACTTTGCCGTGGTCGATAGGACTTCAGATCTTCAAGAATAGTTTGTGTGACGTTGGAGCTTCAGTTAGCATTATGCCGCTGTCAGTTGCCAACAAGATGGGATTCAGTGATTTTAAACCAAGTAATCTTTATTTGGTTCTGGCTGATAGAACAGTGAGACATCTGGTTGGAATCCTGGAAAATCTACCTCTCAGGATTGGAAGATTGGATGTGCCTACCGAGTTCATGATCCTTGATATGGACAAGGAGCCAGACAATCCACTGATTCTAGGGAGACTATTCTTGACAACAGTTGGTGCTGTGATGGAGGTGAAACAAGGTAAGATCAGAATAGAACATGGCGAGCATTTTAAGATAGAGTTTGATGCGAAGAAAGGGATTAAGAGGCCAACCATTGATGGTCAAGCTTTTTCTACAAAGACCAAGCAAAGGAAGGTGCAGCATCTTGAAAAGGTCAACACCACATTTTCCTTAGCACCTGGACAAAATCTGTTGAACCAGCTTGCCACAATGGATAGGATTCCAAAACCTCTTCCACATGGACCCCATGCTTAAGGAACATGAAGAGTCAAGCTTAGTGACTTCAAACTAGCTCACTTGGGAGGAAGTCCCAAAGGTATCTTTTAAATTTTAGTTTATTTGTTTTATTTGCAAATTTATAAAAAAAAAAAAAAAGAAAAAAAAATGGAAAAATTGAAAAAGGAAAATTGGGAACCCGAGGGTCAACCCGACACTGTATTCGACGCGCCTGATCGTGTCCCTGCTCGGGTGGTGAGTGAAGTCCAAATTCCACAAGGAAGCCCACTCTCGGCAAAGCCCACCAACCAATCCCTACTCTATTTAAGGGTGTCGAACCACTTCTCCCTCATTATCACCGATAAGTTGTCTCTAAACCCTAAAGTTCTTTTAGCTTCCATACTTTCTATTCTCTCTCGATCTCAAGTTTTATTCAATTTTTTTGGGAGTAACCCTATTAACCTCGAGACTTAGCCTTTTTCTTCTCAAGGGTTCGACAATGGAGCTAGCCGCTAAAACCTACCAAAGGAAGGGAAGAAGATCAACCTCCACCGCTGCTACAACCGGAGGTAATGCCGTTGAAGCTCAAGAATCTCAAGGGAGAGGAAACGTTCCAGATTCCCAACCGCTCGCTGGACGTTTTGCCTCCCCAACCCGATGCTCCACCCGATCCACCACCCGATCTGATACTCGAGTAACCGATCGAGTAGGCTCCCGAGTTCGCTCACCGAGTCCAATGGCGAGTGCTGTTCGCCGTTCTCCTCAACGTAGGGACCTGTCTACGTCCGAAAGAACCCTTTCCGACCCCATGGAGAAGAGCAAGGGGAAATCCAAACCTCTCGATCAAGGAGCAGAGCTGCGGTTGAAAGAGGGAAGAGTCCGGCTTCAGAGAAGGCAGAGAGGGTAGTTGAGAGAGCTGTTGAGGAAGAGGATCAACAGGCAGAGGAGGAGGACCGAGAGAGAGAAGGGGAGCAGAGAGAGAGGACACGCCAAGCCTCGCGGAAGCTGAAGCAGAAGGAGGTGGACACTCCGACAAGACTATTCAAAGTTTTCCGGAAGATGAATTTTGTTGGTACCCGATACCCTCACCGTGAGACCATGAAGCAGTTGGGCATCGCTAGAGACGTTGAGTTTTTGTTCGACATGTGCCACCTGGGCCAGATGATGCAATCCCACCTTGAAGCCTATGAGGAGGAGACGGTCCACTTCCTTTCGACCTTGAAGCTACATTATTTCGAGGACCACCCGACCCTACTACCCGATGAGGGGATCGGGTTCATCACCTTCTCTGTCAGGAACAAGGAGTACCGGCTCAGTTTCAAAGAGATGGAGAAGCTATATGGCTTCAAAGCTGGTAGTGGAGAACGAATGGAGGTTAGCAAGGAGGAGATGAGGTCCCAATGGATGACAATAGGAGACAAGCTCCCCTACAAATCCACAAGCTCCAAATCCGCTCAAATAAGGAGCCCTGTCTTGAGGTATTTTCACAAGTCCCTTGCATGCACTCTTTTTGCTAGAAAAGAGACTGGGAATGTAAATGATCATAAGCTCCAACTGTTAGACATTGCACTGTGTAGAGTTTTGGATAGCACTAGGGATGGCACACCACTAGTAGGAGATGTTACGGATACTAGTATGGTGTTTGTGTTACTCGATCAATTCCTCTACCTCAAATCATGGGCCGTGAAAAGAAGAGAAGGAGGCGGAGAGATCTCCATTAGAGGACTAATTACATTGATCCTAGTGGCTTGCGATGTTCCCCTGAAGGGAGTGGTACACAACCGAGATGGCTGGATGTAGACTAGCTCGTGCTGGCGAGATTCTTAGCCCATGAGAGGCCTAATGACATGACGCTGTTCAAGTTCATCCATCCAACCGCTGGAACTGCCCAAACGGTCCTACCTAATGTAATATGCACCAAGGTTCGGCTGGGAAACAACATTGACTTCGCACCACCTAAGAGTAGCACCTCTACCAGTCATATCAGGTGTTTCAATTGCCAAGGAATGGGGCATTATTCGAGAGAATGTCCTAACAAGAAGATGTTTCTTCTTCAATAAGGAGGAGAGATTGTACCAGTAGACAGTTCAGAGAGTGAACCAGAGTCTGAATTCGGTGAAGAAGGTGAACCGGCAGTCATGGGAGAGATTTATCCAGATGACAGAGGACAGCGTGAGAACCTATTTCACACACGGTGTATGGTTCAAGACAAGGTCTGCACCTTGATCGTTGATAGTGGAAGCTGTACTAATGCAGCTAGTGAAGAGATGGTAGAAAAGCTTAATCTTAAGACCACTTCAAATCCAAGACCTTATCAGCTATAGTGGTTGAACAACAAGGGAGCTTTAACAGTTTCGCAGCCAGTGATGGTGAAACTAACGATTGGGAAGTATGAGGATGAGCTGCTTTGTGATGTGATTCCGATGAAGCATATCCTTTTGGGAAGACCATGGCAGTTCGACAGAAAAGTGTCTCATGATGGCTACACCAACAAGCAATCGTTTGAGTTCAAGGGACGCAAGGTTACTCTTCTACCACTTACACCCAGCGAAATCTACAAGGACCAGCTTCACATGAACCGCAAGGATACAGAGAAAGTGTCTCACAGCCTGTACATCAATCACAGCGAGTTCAACAAGCTATTTGATCCAGAGATGACCACATTCATGTTTGTTTATAAAGAGACACTCACCAGTACTAAATCAGCAGAAGAGCTTCCACGCGAGATGATAGAGATTATAGAGGAGTACAAGGATGTGTTTCCAGAAGAGATACCTCCAGGCTTGCCTCCAATACGTGGGATAGAGCATCATATCGATTTGGTACCAGGTTCAGCTTTACCGAACAGACCAGCTTACAGAACTAATCCAGTAGAAACTAAAGAGCTTCAGAAGAAAGTAGAAGAGCTGATGAGCAAAGGACACATCAGAGAGAGTCCCAGTCCTTGTGCAGTACAAGCTTTTCTTGTATCCAAGAAAGATGGTTCATGAAGGATGTGTGTTGATTGCAGAGCTATTAACAATATCACAGTGAAGTACAGACATCCGATTCCGAGATTAGATGGCTGGACGAGTTATGTGGGTCAACAGTCTTCTCAAAGATCGATTTGAAGAGTGGGTATCATCAGATCAGAATGAAGGAAGGAGATGAATGGAAAACAGCTTTCAAGACCAAGCAAGGGCTCTACGAGTGGCTAGTCATGCCGTTTGGTCTCACCAATGCTCCTAGCACCTTCATGCGTTTAATGAACCATGCTCTCAGACCTTTCATTGGCGTCTTCGTGGTTGTGTACTTCGACGACATCCTCATCTACAGCAAAGGACAAGGAGAACACTTAGAACACATCCGCCAAGTTCTAACTGTCCTTCGTTCTCAATCCCTCTTTGCTAATTTTGCTAAATGTTCATTCTGTACTACTGAGGTTGTTTTTCTAGGCTTTGTTGTAAGTGCATAAGGAGTTAGAGTGGCCGATGAGAAGGTCAAGGCTATTAAGGAGTGGCCAACACCCAAAAACTTGGCAGAGGTCAGGAGCTTTCATGGACTAGCAGGATTCTATAGGCGATTTGTTCAAGACTTCAGTACTATTGCAGCGCCACTTACAGATGTTATCAAGAAGGATGTAGGATTCAGATGGGAGGAAGCACAAGAGAAGGCGTTTTCAGCCTTAAAAGAGAAGCTTATCACTGCCCCTATTCTTTTACTTCCTGACTTTATGAAAACTTTTGAGATTGAATGTGATGCCTCCGGATTGTGTATAGGTGCTGTTTTGATACAGGACAAGAAACCAGTAGCTTACTTCAGTGAGAAGCTAGGAGGATCGACATTGAACTATCCTACATATGACAAGGAGCTGTACGCCTTGGTTCAGGCTCTTCAAACGTGGCAGCATTATCTGTGGCCCAAGGAGTTTGTTATTCACACTGATCATGAGTCCCTGAAGCATCTCAATGGACAACAGAAGCTCAACAAGAGACATGCCAGATGGATGGAGTTCATTGAGACTTTTTCCTACACTGTTAAGTACAAGAAAGGTAAGGATAATGTAGTCGCCGATGCATTATCCAAGAGGTACACTCTCGTTTCTACTTTGTCTTCTAAGCTTGAAGGTTTTGATAGAATAGTAGAACTTTATGAGACTGACATAGATTTTGCTGAGAGCTATGGCAAACGCATTAAGTTTGCTTTTGAAAACTATTATAGGCAGGATGGATATCTGTTCTTTAAGGATCGATTGTGCATACCAAGAGGATCGATGAGAGAGCTGCTGATCAGAGAAGCTCACGGAGGTGGACTAGCTGGACATTTTGGAGTGTCAAAGACTCTATTGGCCGCAAATGAAGAAAGACGTTGAGAAAGTTTGTTCTAGGTGCCATATCTGCAAAATGGCGAAGGGTAAGGTACAGCCCCACGGCTTGTACACTCCTCACCCTATCCCTTCTCAACCTTGGACTCATATTTCTATGGATTTTTTTCTTGGCTTACCTCGAACCAGAAATGGTAGATATTCGATTTTTGTTGTGGTTGACAGGTTTAGCAAGATGGCTCACTTCATTGCAAGTCACAAGACGGACGATGCTGTTATGGTAGCTAACTTGTTTTTCAGGGAAGTAGTACGCCTACATGGGATGCCTCAAGTAATTGTCTCAGACCGAGATACAAAGTTTCTAGGACACTTCTGGAGGACGTTATGGGCTAAGCTAGGAACCAAGCTATCATTCTCAACCACATGTCACCCGAAAACAGATGGGCAAAGAGAATTGGTGAACAGGACGCTATCTACACTCCTCAGGACCTTAGTGAGAAGCAACCTCAAATCATGGGAAGAATGTCTCCCACATGTTGAGTTCGCATACAATCACGCTAAGCATTCTGCTACCCTATTTTCTCCTTTTGAAATTGTTTATGGTTTCAATCCACAATCACCTCTAGACTTGATCCCTTTACCTTTAAGTGTGAAGTGTAGCTTTGATGGCAAAGAAAAGGCTGAACAGGTGAGGAGGATACATAGAGAAAAGGACCAAGCAATACGAGAAGCATGCGAACAAGGGGAGAAAGGAGCTCGCTTTCGAAGAAAGAGACTTAGTGTGGATTCATTTACGCAAGGATAGGTTCCCAGAAGAGAGGAAGAGCAAGCTCCTACCACGAGCTGATGGTCCATTTGAAGTCATCAAGAGGATCAATGACAACGCATACCAGATTGATCTTCAAGTTAAGTATACCATATCATCAACATTCAATGTTTCTGACTTGTTTCCTTACTATGCAGATTCCGATTTGAGGACAAATCCTTTTGAAGTGGGGGAGGATGATATGATCGTGGCAAGCACGGAACCGGAGGCTGCAGAGAAACAGGAGATGGTGGGAAGGATCACTCGTTCGAGAGCTAAGGAGATGGCCAAGGAAGCTCACTCACTCATAGTTGACGGGTCATTCAACCTACCGAGGATCCAAGTCTTCAACATATCCACCTTGAAGACTTCACCCGGTAATGATAACTAGATAACTTAGGTGTGACGTTTGTACTCTTTTTCCCATAGCTGAGTTTTGTCCCAATGGATTTTCTTAGTATGATTTTTAATGAGGCAAATGGACCACTACGTCGAGTTGTCTAGAAGTCATTACTAATGGGGAATAATGTACTTCTGTACTAGTACAAGTGACTTCTGTGCTTCTACAGGTCACCGAGACGTTTTGCTGTTTTCTTATTTCCATTAAACGTCTTGTTGTTTTATTTTGAATTTCCTGTTGTTTGGAGTGTCGAGCCCTAGGGTTAATTATAAAACCCCAAAGCTACGCCTCTTTGTTCTTTAGCGAAGAAGTTGTATGAACAAGTATTGTCACACTTTTTCTCTCAATTTGAATTCTTGAATGCGTTCTTGATTTCTGGGTTTCTATACACTTTGTGATTCAGAAACTCTTCACTATTCACTCCATATAATCACCTAAACTCTTCTCTCCATCGAACCATTGTTTCCATCAGTCGATCTTCACACAATTTCACTTGCCATTCATTCATTCTTCATCATCATCATCGATTCACGTTGCCATTCACCAGTTATCAGCCTTCATCAGAGTTCTATCCTAGAGAGATCTTATCAGAGGTCATCTAACTTGGTCAACAAATCTCAAACAACTTGAGCTAATCTCTAGACAATGATCTCCTAGAACATGTTAATCCACTCTCATGGCAAAAACAATCAAGCTCATATATTTCTAGACTTGTTCTCTCAAAGCAAAGAACTTATACAAGCAAGCAGTAAGCAATAGATCATTAATGGTCAAAAATCAAACAAGACATCTAATCTCTTAGCATGCCTAATGATAGTCTCTAGATCTAGCCTTATCTAACAACCTAGACATTGGTGTGATGCTAAGATGCTTAAAATCAAATCCTACCCTCTCAGTTATAGGATCAGCATAGAGTACATCTAGCCTAGAAGAGATCTATAACAATCAAGCTTGACCTAGCTAAACAGACCTCAACCACAATCCAGCCTAACCCATCCTCAAGATCCTAAGCAAACTACTCACAATCACACATTATGAACAAAAAAATCATAAACCCAGAAAATGTTGAAACTTGCATGAATAGATAGATGAAACAAAGATCTACAATATTTTAAAGGGTACAAACTCGAATTCCCAATATTTTGAAGGTTATGAAACCAACAAATATGAAGAATCTCTTGTTTTTCTGTTTCAAAGAAGTACAAGATCTAAGAAAATAAAAAATGCAAAAAGAAATATTTTCCAAAAGGATAAATACTAGGTTTGAGAATATCTAAAAAGCTGGACTTTTGGTGGCTGAAGGGTACAAGGTCTTTTTATAGGAAAAGTAGTGGAAGCCCTAAAAATGCTAAAAGACAAAATAGTTAGGCGGCTCGGTCGAGTGACCGGTCGAGTTGGCTTTTTTTCTGTTCCTTCCACTCGGTCGAGTCCATCTCCGCACACGGTCGAGTGACTGGTCGAGTGGGCGGTCGAGTGGGACTCTGGACCTTGGTTCTTAAGCCCTAACTCTCTTGTTTCCTTCTCTTCTCAGCTCCATTCTTCTTTAGCATTCCTTCCATGCTCCTTAGGCTCCAAAATCACCTGTTTATGCAAGAAAACATGCAAATGCCATCCAACTACACTCTAATGCATAAACATTCCTAAAACTATGCAAAACGGGCCAAACTAGATGGTAAATGATGCAAAAGAAGTGAAAATACTAAGGAAAAACAAGGTAAATTATATGAACATCAACACCCCCAAACTTAGTCTTTGCTTGCTCTCAAGCAAATAAACAAGACATAAGAAGGTAGGTGAGGTTTGAAAGTGGGATCTCAGCTCCTAAAACTTGCCAATAAACCAGCTAGAATCAATGTCCAAGTTACTAGTACTATGATGCAAGTTGAATGAGCAGTACTTAAATATTTTAGACAAGCCTATCTCAACCTTTACTAATTTGAGCCTTAGATATCCACAAGCATTCAAATCAACCATTTCCTTTAACATTCATTAATCAAGAACATGAATCAATCTTATGCAATGCTTAAACTCATATGGCTTGGTAGTAAAAGGTTTTAGAGACAATGATGGTCTCTTTTTAGAGTGGGGCTTATCAATATCAAGGTTCTCTCATAAAGAATGAATTGAACTTTAGAACTCTTAGACACATACAAGAACAAAACCTTGTCTACCCAAAAGCACCCAAAGTGTTTATCCTAACAATCTAAACCCAAATGATCCTAGTTCTACCTTTTAACTTCTTCACTTCTCTTATACTAGCTCTAGGCATTCGGGTTCCCGAACCCGATCGGGTTCGGGTTTTCGGGTTTTCGGGTTTAGATATATAGAACCCGTTCGGGTTTTCTATACTTTCGGGTTCGGGTTCGGGTAATTCGGTTATACCCGAACTCAATCGAACCATGAAGAAAAAAAAAAAAAAAACTACATTTTTATTTTATTATAAATTTTATAAAACTTGTATATATATAAATATTTAACATTTCTTCTTAGGACAGAGAAACTGAAGTGGCAAAATGGTTAAAGATGCATCTTTACATGTTCAAGGTTGTGGGTTCAAATCCCCTAGAATGCATATTTTTACATTTAATTCGGGTTAGTTCGGGTGGGCATTCGGGTTCGGGTAATACCCGAACCTGATCGGGTATCCGAACCTCAGAAGTATTGAACCCGATCGGGTTTTATACAATAACCGAACCCGAACCGAACCCAACCGAACCATCTACTTCGGGTCGGGTTCTGGTTTCGGCTCCTTTCTTTCACTAGACTTTGATTTTACTTAAACACATTCCTCTCTTAAAGACTCTACCCTTTTCTTTCTCTTTTTCCTCTTTTCTTTTATTTACAGCCAAATCCCAAACCCAACAAGTGAACCACCTAGTCCTATCTAGTTTGAAAGATGCAACTAGAACTACACAAGGTCTTACTCTTGTTAGTTCAAACTTAACACTTTCTACCAAGCTCAACCCCAAAAAGGCCTCACACACACAAGAATAAACATGGCTTGAAAGAAGGATAGGTTAAGGGTATGGGAAACTGATTTTTAGTGAGGAAATCAGCTACTTGGATCAACAACAGTGGTAAAAAGGAGAAAGATCCAAATATGTATATGGTATCCATGAGTTTAAAGCAATGCACAAGATGATAAATAAAAGTCAATATTAGGTTCTTGTAAATAGGAAATGGCATCAAATCACAACATGCTTCAATTTAGCCAAATGCAATGCAGGAATTCAAGGCTTGGTTCAATCTTATGCTTCTAAATACTCAACTAGCATCAAAGTACTATTAACTTGGGCATTGATCCTAGTTTGGTGAATCTAGCAAGCTAACAAGGCAAAACTCATCATAGATCCCTAATGCAAATATTTAACAGTCCTACATGAAACATGCTAAACAAGATCCTAATATGCAATGCAACCTACATGAACACTTTTTTTTTTTTTATAAAGGTTAGCTTTGCAACAAGAGAAGGAGTTAGCTTTACAACAAGAGGAAGTTATTGAGAGGGAAGAAGTGATTGCTTTGAAGGAAGAGGTTGTGAATGAAAAAAAGGAAGTGATGGCCATTCAACAGGAGGTTGTCATTGAAAAGAAGGAAGAGGAGAGAGGACCAGCTTTGGAACAATATGCCCCATATCCTCTCTACAAAGGCATGTTACTCGACATATCCAAGCATAAGGCTCAGAATCAAGGCAAGAGAGATCAAGAGGAGATTGGGACAGCTATTGTTCCAACAAAACTTGAAGATCCAGGTCCATTCAATCTATCTTGCTCCATCAGCTACCTTCACTTCAACAAATGCTTGTGTGATCTTGGGGCATCTGTTAGTGTCATGCACTACTCTATAGCAGAAAAGCTTGGACACACTGAATTCAAGCCAAGCAATCTCCACATAAGTCTAGCTGATGGTTCACATAAGGATGTAGTTGGAAAATTGGATAGCCTCCTAGTCAAGATAGGCAAGGCAAGAATTCACACTGATTTCATCATAATAAAGATGGATAAAGAGTTAGAGGATCCAATCTTGCTTGTAAGACCATTCCTTGCCACAGCAGGAGCAGTCATTGATGTTAAGGAAGGGCTGATAAGGTTGAATATAGCTGAATGTTTGACCATGAAATTTGATATCACAAATCCACCTAACCAACCAACCATTGGAGGTCAACCATTTAAGATTGAAGATAAAGCCGATTTTGGGGTTTTGAGAGAAGAAGAGACTTTAAAAGCTAAGGTCTCATCTCATGAGGAATCATTTCGACATCTCAAAGGTTCAGTTCAAGTGTTAGATGGTTGGGTGAAAGATCTTCAAGTTCAGCTCAACAAAAGGTCTTTGAAGAAGGCAAGACCAAAACTCAAGTTTAAGAAGAAACATGGTTCAAGTGTCAAGGAAGTAGTGATCATGAAGAAACACCAAGGTTATCAAGTAGAACCAGGGGGGATTTCATCACCTCCTCGGTCTCCAAATCAAGCTTGAAGAGCTATAAGAAGTCAAGCTTAGTGACTCTAAACAAGCTCACTAGGGAGGAAGTCCCTAAGATATCCTTTGTAAATATAGTTTATTTTCCTTGTAGTTTTGATGTGTTTTCTTTTATGTTTGTGTTGGACAGGCCTTTTAGTGAGAATGTAGTTGGGTAAGGAGAGATTTGGACTTGGAGAAGAAGACTCGCAAGCCCACTCGACCAGCCCACGAGAGGTACTCGACCGAGTTGGAAAGGAACTAAGGCTCATTTGATCTTCAAATCGCTAGAACGATCGAGTGGAGGGAAGAACAAGAAGAAAATTTTGAATTTTCAAACTTTGGTCAAGGGAGCTCGACCGTTGAAACAAGGTTTTGATGGTGGTGAATGTGAATGATGATGAATGTATGCAATGAATGGATGGATGGTAAGGTGTTTCAATTCCCCTTATGCAGTTGCAGTATAAGAGGTGTCAATCCAATCTGAGTGTTTGTGAACAGTCAAGATGTGCATAAAGATCTAATTTAAGCCAGATGTAAAGGATGTTTGCCACTAACAATCCTATGATTAAAATGCAAAGTGCAGAAAATAAAACTACAAGAACTATATGCTGAATGTAAATGAACAGAATGATTGTAACAGTAATGAAGCTAAAACAGAAACAGAAACTACTATAATGCAAGAAATAAACCTATGCAAGACAAGCAATGAATAGAAAGCTAAATGAATGCAGCAGAAATGAAACAGGAATGAAATAGGACAATCACAAATCATAAACACAAGCTCTGGGGAAGAACTCGAGCAAGCACTCGACCGAGTGTAGGTCGAGTACAGGGTCGAGCTAGACTAAACGTGATAACAGAGCAACACAATAAAAACAGAGCAATGCAAAAACGAATCAAACAACAATCAAGCAACAGGATTAAGACTAAGATATCAATAAACAAAGAAGGTCCTGAGGAGGGATTCATGGGCTGAACTAATCATTGTGGTTATTTAACTTGGTCAACAAACCTCAAACAAACTTTTAGCTAATCCCTAGACATACTATTCTAAGACAAGTTTAATCCACTCTCATGGCAAGAAACAATCAAACCTATGCATTTCTAGACTTGCTCTCACATTGTAAAGAATATACACAAGCAGGCATTAAGCAATACATCTCAAACCAAACAAGACCTCTAATCTCTTAGCAAGCCAAATGGTAAGCTCTAGATCTAGCCTTATATATGCTCCTTAGACATTGGTGTGATGCTAAGATGCTTGAAATCAAACCCTACCTTCTCAGATATAGGATCAGCATTAAGATCATCTAGCCTAGAAGAGATCTACAACAATCAAGCTTAACCAAATCAAATAAACCACAAGATCAGCCCAGCCTAACCCATCCTCAAGATCCTAAGCAAACTACTCACAAGAACACATGGTGAACAAAGTCAAAAACCCAGAAAACAATGAAATTTGCATCACTAGAAAGATAAAACAGAGATCTTCAATATTGAAGAAGAAATGAAACTCGAATTCTCAATATTAAGAAAGTTATGAAACCAACAATATTGAAGAATTTAGTCTTTTTCAAGTACAAGATCTAAGAAATAAAAAAAAACAAAAAGAATAATTCCCAAAAGGGTAAAATACTAGGTTTAGAGAATATCTAAAAAGCTGCACACTTTTGTGGCTGCATGTACAAGGCTTTATATAGGAGGGGAGTGGAAGCCCTAAAAATACTAAAAGACAAAATAGTCAACGGCTCGGTCAACTCGACCTGTGCTCGGTCGAGTGGCAGGTCGACCTGGCTTCTCTCGTGCGTTCTCCACTCGGTCGAGTCCTCCTCAGCACACGGTCGAGTGTCTGGTCGAGTGTGTGTTCGAGTTGGACTCCGGACCTTGTTATTTCAGCCTTAACTCTCTTGCTTTCCCTTCATGATTGCTTCACTTCTTCCTCAGCATTGCTTCCATGCTCCTTAAGCTCTAAAATCACCTGTTTATGCATGAAAAGATGCAAATGCAATGCAACTAAACTCTAATGCATGATTATTCCTAAAGCTATGCAATAATGGTGAAAATGGATAGCAAAAGATGCAAAAGATGTGAATATACTAAGGGAAAACAGGGTAAAATATATGAACATCAACCGTGTACAGTCGAGTGTGGGGTCGAGTGGCAGCAAAAAACAGGTCAAAGATTCCCAATTCGAATTTGAATGGTATGGACGCTCCACCCTTGTCTCCTTGTCCCCTTAGCTTCTTTATATAGAGCTTGCACGAGATTATACTTCTCACACTCTCTCATTTGCTTAAAACAACTAAATTCAAGTTTTAAAATCTCTCCCAAGTTCATCTTTTGCTCAAGCTTTGTTCTTTCAAGTTTTTGGGTCACTAACCAATTAACTTTGAGCTTTGAGTCTATTCCTTTCAGTTCTTTTTGAAAATGTCTTCAAAGATCACCAGGAAGTCTCAACAAATCGCTGCAAGCTCCATGGAACGTCGTGATGCTGGCCTTGAATCAAGAAGAGAAGCTGGAAAATCAACTCGACGCCCCACTCCATCATGCACTCGACCGAGTGGTAGCTCAAGCAGCCGGTCGAGCCAGGTGTCGTGTCCAAGGAGAGAGTCAGTTGAGGAAAATCCTGAGAGGAATGAACGTGAGGAGGAAAGGGAGCCAACTCTCAATGAGTTAATGAGGAGACACAAGGCCAAAGGGAAGAGGCCAACAGTTGAGGTTGAGCAAGAGGAGAGTGAAAATGAGAGTGAGGAGGAAAGTGAAGAAGAAGAGTTAATGGATGATGGGGAAGCAGAATCTTGTGGGTTATCAAAGGGGCAGCTTTATTATGCTTTTCTGAGAATGGAGTTCTTGGGGACTAGATATCCTCACAAGGAAACCATGGAGAAGCTTGCCATTGATGAAGATGTGGAGTTTCTTTTTGAGAAAAGTAACTTAACCAAGTTCATGGGGCTTTGCATGGAGGGCTACAAGCAGGAAAGTTGTGAGTTTCTAGCCACTGTCAAGCTGCATACATATGCAAGAAAAGATCCTGAGGTGGGAGCTGGTCACATCACCTTCACAATCAAGGGGAAGAGGCATGAGCTTTCAATGCAAAAGATAGCCAATGTGTTTGGTTTTGAAGTTGGGAGCCATAGGAGCTTGATGATACCAAGAGAGGAGTTCTATTCAGTGTGGAAAACCATTGGGTACAACAAACTCTACTCATCCTCCAATTCCAAGAGCTCAAGGATAAGGAGCCCAGTCCTAAGGTACTTCCACAAAGCTCTTGCAAACACCTTCTTTGCAAGGAAGGAAACTGGGAATATCAATGAGGGAGAGCTTAAGATGATTGACATGGCTCTCGATGGGATCATCCTCAAAGCAAGAGATGGAACCATCATCCTTGGGAGCACTGTAGAGACTGATCTTGCAATGATGCTCATTGACCACATGGTTTACTTGAGAAGTTGGGTAGGCAAGTTGGAGAACAAAGGCTCAAGAGGAGCACTAACCATTGGAGGCATCATTACTCCAATTCTACAAGCTGCCAAGGTTCCACTTAGAGGAGAGAGGGTCTCACCAAGATGGATTGACTCAAGCTACCTCACCTCTACTCTCATCCTAGCTAAGGAGATGCATCAAGGAAATCACATCTTCAACTTTGAGCATCCAACACTTGGGAAAAAGCAATTGATCTTGCCTAACCAAGAGGAAGAGGAGCTCAAGTACCCGAGAACAGAAGCTTTCGAGGCATTCGACCGGGTCACTCGAGCACCCACTCGACCGAGCACCGCGGACGTACTCGACCGAGTTCCAGCCCAGATCACCATATGGCTTCCCACCTGCAGCTGCTTATCCAGGTTACCCTCCCATCCCACCCCAATACTTCATGGCTCCAGCACTCTACCAGCAGTTCTACCAGCAGTTCTCCCAGCAGCAAGGACAGAATTTTGGCATCCGCAGTCCAGCTCGACCCCCCACTTGGACACGCACTCGACCGAGTCACGGTCGATCGCCATCGTCGAGCTGCCCCAATCTCCATCTCCAAGTCACCAACAAGACCCCAACTACACCTTTGACAGCATGCAAGAGGATGTGGACAACTTCTTCTCCAATCCTTAAGGTACCAATATCACCTTCACTTGTAAATGTCATTGCATTTCATATTTGTGTTTTGTTTTTAGTCTTGAATCCTCATTCAAATTTCTTTCACACAGGTGACTGTGTGATTTAAGTTTGGGGGAGGGTTTGAGATAACATTTGACATTGTGTTTTGTGATCTTATTTCAAATTTTTAGCATCCTCATATTAGTATTTGCATAAGCATCTAAGGCATAGAAAAACCATAAAAATTTGAAAAAATCTTTATAAAAAAAAGATTGTTCATGTAGTTTGCATTGCATATTAGAATCTTGTTTAGCATGTTTCATGTAGGATTGTATAATATTTGCATTAGGGATCTATGATGAGTATTTCCTTGTTAGCTTGCTTATTCACTAGACTAGGATCAATGCCCAAGTTAATAGTACTTTGATGCTAGTTGAGTGGTTAGAAGCATAAGATTGAACCAAGCCTTGAATTCCTGCATTGTATTTGGTCTATATTGAAGCATGTTGTGATTTGACACCATTTCCTATCTATAAGAACCTAATATTGACTTTCAATTATCAATGTGTGCATTGCTTTAAACTCATGGATACCATATACATATTTGGATCATCTTTCTCCTTTTTACCACTCTTGTTGATCCAAGTAGCTGATTTCCTCATTAAGAATCAGTTTCCCTACCCTTAACCAACCCTTCTTTCAAGCCTTGTTTATTCTTGTGTGTGTGAGGCCTATTTTGGGATTGAGCTTGGTAGAAAGTGTTAGGTTTGAACTGACAAGAGTAAAGCCTTGTGTAGTTCTAGTTTGCACTTTTCAAACTAGATAGGACTAGGTGGTTCAGTTGTTGGGTTTGGGACTTGGCTATTATGAAAAGAAAAAAAAAGAAAAAAAAAAGAGAAAAGAAAGAAAAAAGGTAGAGTCTTTAAGAGGAGATTGTGTTTAAGCAAGGTCTAGTGAAAGGATGGGAAGTGAAAATTGTTGAAGATGGTTCTAGTTAAAGAAAAGAAAAGAAAGAAAAGAAAAGTCTAGCAAAAAGCTTGTATGTCTTAAGAATAAGAAGAAAAGAAAACCATAGCAAATAAGTAAGAATCCCCCATCCCACTAGAAAGATCAAATAAGAAACCTAACCTAAGACTTGAAAACCAAAAGAGAAAAGGGTGAAAGAGAAAAGAAGAAGTTAAAGGGTAGCACTAGGATCATTTGGGTTTAGATTGCTAGGATAAACACTTTGGGTGCCTTTGGGTAGACAAGGTTTTATTCTTGTATGTGTCTAGGTGTTCTTACCTTTAGCATTCTTCTAAAGCTCAATCCATTTTTATTAGAGAACCTTGATATTGATAAGCCCCACTCTAAAAAGAGACCATCATTGTCTCAAAGCCTTTACCTCCAAGCCAAATGAGTTTAAGCATTGCATGGAATTGATTCATGTTCTTGATTAATGAATGTTAAAGGAAATGGTTGATTTGAATGCATGTGGATATCTAAGGCTCAAATCAATAAAGGTTGTGATATGCTTGTCTAAAGTCTTTAAGTACAGCTCATTCAACTTGCATCATAGTACTAGTAACTTGGACATTGATTCTAGATGGTCTATTAGCAAGCTTTAGGAGCTGAGATCCCACTTTCAAACCTCACCTACCTTCTTATGTCTTGCTTATTTGCTTGAGGCAAGCAAAGACTAAGTTTGGGGGTGTTGATGTTTATATATTTTACCATGTTTTCCCTTAGTATATTCACATCTTTTGTATCTTTTGCTATCCATTTTCACCATTATTGCATAGGTTTAGGACTAATCATGCATTTGAGTTTAGTTGCATTGCATTTGCATCTTTTCATGCATAAACAGGTGATTTTGGAGCTTAAGGAGCATGGAAGCAATGCTAAGGAAGAAGTGAAGCAATCATGAAGGGAAAGCAAGAGAGTTAAGGCTGAAATAACAAGGTCCGGAGTCCAACTCGACCGCACACTCGACCAGACACTTGACCGTGTGCTGAGGAGGACTCGACCGAGTGGAGAATGCACGAGAGAAGCCAGCTGGACCTGCCACTCGACCGAGCACAGGTCGAGTTGACCGAGCCGTTGACTATTTTGTCTTTTAGTATTTTTAGGGCTTCCACTCCCCTCCTATATAAAGCCTTGTACCTGCAGCCACAAAAGAGTACAGCTTTTTAGATATTCTCTAAACCTAGTATTTTACCCTTTTGAGAATTATTCTTTTTGCACTTTTATATTTCTTAGATCTTGTACTTGAAAAAGACTAAATTCTTCAATATTGTTGGTTTCATAACTTTCTTAATATTGAGAATTCGAGTTTCATTTCCTTTTCAGTATTGAAGATCTCTGTTTTATCTTTCTAGTGATGCAAGTTTCATTGTTTTATGGGTTTTTGACTTTGTTCACCATGTGTTCTTGTGAGTAGTTTGCTTAGGATCTTGAGGATGGGTTAGGCTGGGTTGATCTTGTGGTTTGTTTGATTTGGTTAAGCTTGATTGTTGTAGATCTCTTCTAGGCTAGATGTTCTTAATGCTGATCCTATATCTGAGAAGGTAGGGTTTGATTTCAAGCATCTTAGCATCACACCAATGTCTAAGGAGCATAAATAAGGCTAGATCTAGAGCTTACCATTAGACTTGCTAAGGGATTAGAGGTCTTGTTTGGTTTGAGATGTATTGCTTAATGCGTGCTTGTGTAGATTCTTTACTACGTGAGAGCAAGTCTAGAAATGCATAGGTTTGATTGTTTCTTGCCATGAGAGTGGATTAAACATGTCTTAGAATAGTATGTCTAGAGATTAGCTCATAGTCTGTTTGAGGTTTGTTGACCAAGTTAAATAACCACAATGATTAGTTCATCCCATGAAGGACAAGTCGCTTTGCTTATTTCGAGTTTGATTCAGAAGAAACAGGAGAATGATGAGCTGATAGCTGAAAAAGAAATTTGACAATAAAGTTAGCAAATCTGACTATAGAACTCGATGAAGAAAGAACTAGATCTTGGAGACTTGAGAAGCAACTGGAAGAACAATTAAAAAATATCTGGATGCTAAGCAAAGGTACAAAGGACCTCGACACAAATCTAAGCAGTGGAATATCAAGTACTATGAAGTGGGGTCTTGGCTATCAAGGCGGAAAAGGTACAACTTCCACTAAGTTTGTCAAAGGTGTGACATCAGGAGACAAGGCTTCTGAAGTCCAAGGATCGTCACACATGACACAAGCACCTGCACCTTCTAAGGCTAATCATAGGAGGAGTAGAGGTACTTTCCTCAAAAAGGATCTCAGTCCATGAAACATGTTATTTTATTGGTGATGATGGTATGATATGGATGAAGATAAAGATGGTGATGATGAATGGCAAGGTGTTTCAATTACCCTTATGTAGTTGTAGCATAAAGGATGTCAAACCATAATGAGTGTGATGTAAGCAAGCAGGATTTGAACTTATCTAAGTTAAGCCAAATATGATGATGGTTTTTAACTAGCAACTTAATGAAAATAATGAAATGCAATGAACTAAAACTACTAAGATAAAATATTAAATGCAAAGTAAACACAATAATCAAAGCAGTAATGAAACTAAACAAGAACAAGTACTAAACAAATGCAAAACAATAGATGAAACAGGAATCAATGCAATGAAACATAAATGAAACTGGAATGTAACAGGAGTGATGAAACAAGTAAGGTGCAGGACATAAACAAGAACACTGGATGGTGCTCGAGCAAGCACTCGATCGGATGCTCGATCGAGTACTAGGTCGAGTGGGTTGAAAACACAGAACAGAAACCGAGACAATATTCAGAACATAGCAAAACAAAAGTAAATCAAACAGCAATAGATTAACAGTATTTAAACAAGGAAATCAATAGACAAAGAAGGTCCTAAGGATGGATTCATGGGCTGGACTTAAGTTATAGCTATCTAAACTTGTCAACAAACCTCAATCAAATATGAGCTATCTCTAGACAATGATCTTCTCATACTTGCTAATCCATTCTCATGGTAATAACAATCAAGCTTGGATACTCTTAGACCTAGCTCTCACTAGCTAAGAACATATAAAAGCAGGCAATAAACAACTAGATCATCAATGTCAAAAATCAAGTTAAACATCTAATCTCTTAGCATGCTTCATGATAATCTCTAGCATTAGCCTTATCTAGCAACTTAGACATAGGTATGATCCTATGAAGCTTAAGATCTATTCTTACCTTCTCAGTATAAGAACAACATAGAGCATATCTAATCTAGAAGAGATCTATAAACAATCAAGCTTGACCAATTTAAACAACCATCACCCTAATCTAGCCTAACCCATCCTTAAGATCCTATCACACTACTCACAATCACTAAACATGATAAACAAAATTATAAACCTAGAAATCAATGAAACTTACATGATTAGATAGATGAGACGAAGATCTATAATATTGAAGAAGAAATCAAACTCAAAATCACAATACTTAGAAAGTTATGAAACCAACAATTATCAAAGATATCTTGAGATCATACAAAAGTGGCTAAAAATCTAAAACCAAGAAAACAAAAAGTAACTAAATCCCAAAAGGGTAAAAACTAGGTTTATATATTGTTTTTGACTCTCTCTGACTTCGTCTGACTTGTGGGAGGCCATGAGGTACAAGGGACTTATATAGAAAAGTGGGGAAGCCCTAAAATGGCTAGATGACAAAGTAGAAAGGCAGCTCGGTCAACTCGACCATGTGCTCGGTCGAGTGCTTGGTCGAGTGATCTCTCTTCTACTTCTTCCATCAGGTCGAGTCCTTCCCGCACACGGTCGAGTGTCTGGTCGAGTGGGCAGTTGAATGGACTTCTGGACCTTGATTTTGCAGCTCTAACTCCCTCGTTTTCTTCATTTGATAGCTCCAATTCTCCTTCAGCATTCCTTACATGCTCCTTAGGATCCAAGATCACCTGTTTCTTAAAGAAACTATGCAAAGGTAATGCAAATATACTGTAATGCATAAACAGTCTTAAAGCTATACAATAATGGCCAAAATAGATAGAAAATCATGCAAAAGATGTAAATAAACTAAGGGACAACAAGGTAAAATATATGAACATAAACACTCCAAAACTTAGTTTTTGCTTGCCCTCAAGCAAATAAACAAGACATAAGAAGGTTGGTGAGGTTTGAAAGTGGGATCTCAGCTCCTAAAGCTTGCTAATAAACTAGCTAGAATCAATGTCCAAGTTACTAGTACTATGATGCAAGGTGAATGAGCTGTACTTAAAGATTTTAGACAAGCCTATCACAACCTTAACTGATTCAAGCCTTTAGACATCCACATGCATTCAAATCAACCATTTCCTTTAACATTCATTAATCAAGAACATGAATCAACTAATGCCATGCTTAAACTCATTTGGCTTGGTAATAAAGGAGGCTAAAGGTAAGAACACTTAGACACATACATGAATAAAACCTTGTCTACCCAAATTGTTTATCCTATCATTCTAATCCCAAATAATCCTAGTTCTACCCTTTATCTTAATCTCCTCTCAAATACCCTTTTCTCTTTTGTTTTTAAGCCGTAGGAGAGGTTTCTTATTTGAATCACCTAGTGGAATGGGGTTTCTTTTTTATTTGCTATGGTTCCCTTTTCTTGTTATTCTTTAAGACATAAAAGCATCTTGCTAGACTGTTCTTTTCTTTCTTTCTTTCTTTTCTTTGACTAGAACCATCTTCAACAATCTTATACTTCTCATTCTTTCACTAGAGCTTAAATTCTCTTAAACACATTCCCTTCCTAAAGACTCTAACCTTTTCTTTCTTTCTTTTTCTCTTTCCTTTTTCTTTTCTTTTCAAAACAACCAAGTCCCAAACTCAACAATTAAACCACATGGTCCTATCTAGTTTGAAAATTGCAAACTAGAACTACACAACGCTTTACTCTTGTCAGCTCAAACCTAACACTTTCTACCAAGCTCAACCCCAAAAAGGCCTTGCACACACAAGAATAAACATAGCTTGAAAGAAGGATATGTTAAGGGTAGGGGAAACTGATTTTTATGATTTAATCAGCTACTTGGATCGACAAGAGTGGTAAAAAGGAGAAACATGATCCAAATATGTATATGGTATCCATGAGTTTAAAGCAATGCACCAATTGATAATTGAATATCAATATTAGGTTCTTATTAATAGGAAATGGCATCAAATCACCACATGCTTCAATTTAGACTAGAATGCAATATAGGAATTCAAGACATGCAAACATGATTATGCTAAAATATGAAATTAGAAAACAAAACATAACATCAAATACTATCTCAAACCCTCCCAAAACTTAAATAACACAGTCCACTGTGTAAGAGGATTCAAGACTAAAACCAAAATAAAACTAGAGATGCAATGGTATTTACAAAGGTAAGGTGATATTGTTACCTCATGGGTTGTGGAAGAAGGTGTCTACAGCATCATTCATGTTGTCATATGTGTAGTTGGGGTCTTTCTGCTGACTTGGAGGTGGAGAAGGAGGCAACTCGACTATGGAGATCGACTGGTACTCGGTCGAGTGGACTGGTCGAGTTGGTGCAGGAGAGAAAAATTGATGACCTTGCTGTCGGTAGAATTGCTGCAAGAGGGCTGGATCCATGAAGTATTAGGGTGGGAAGAGTCGGTAACCTGGATAGCCTTCTGGAGCTGGAAAACCATAGGGAGGTCTGGGTAGGTACTCGGCCGAGTGCATTGGGGGTACTCGGTCGAGTGGTTGCTCGAGTACTTGGTCGGTTGCTTGCTCGAGTAGTTGGTCGAGTACGACCACCAGCTTCTTTTCTTGATGCAAGCTTAGGATCAAGTCGACCCAAGGAGCGATCAGCAGCTTGCTGAGATGTTCTTGTAGACCTTGAAGATGTTTTGAAAGAGAACTGGAAATCATATACTCAAAGCTTAAAGTTAATAGGTTAGTGACCCAAAACCCCAAAAGAACTAAGCTTGAGCAAGAAGATGAACTTGAGAGAGAGTTTAAGCAAGAATTTGATTGTTTTAAGCTAATGAGAGAGTGTGTGACCCAAAAGAACTAAGCTTGAGCAAGAAGATCAACTTGAAATGGGAATTTTGACTCTCTTTTGCTGCCACTCGACCCCACCATTCGATCCCACGTGGTCGAGTGCTTGGCCAAAATTTGAAATTTAAACTTCTTTCTCCCCCCCCACTTGATCTAACAAGAGAAATGAGAATCGAGTGGGCTTGGGTTTGTAAGCAACTCGACCGAGTACCTCTTGTGGGGGTGGTGGAGTGGGCTTGCGACTCCACTTCTACAAGTCCAATTCTCTCCAAACCCATCTACACTCTCATAAAACAGCCTGCCCAACACAAACATAAAAGAAAAGAAATCAAAACTACAAGGAAAATAAAGCATATGTACAATGATACCTTAGGGACTTCCTCCTTAGTGAGCTTGTTTAAAGTTACTAAGCTTGACTTTTGATGCCTTTTTAGGCTTGGTTTAGAGACCAAGGAGGTGATGAGATCCTCTTTGGTACCACTTGATCAATGTGAACCATGTTTCTTCTTAATCTTGAGCCTTGGTCTTGCCTTCTTCAAAGACCTCTTGTTGAGTTGCTCTTGAAGATCCTTCACTAGATCAGTCAACTCTTGAACTGAACCTTTGAGCTTTTCCACTGACTCCTCATGGGAGGAGAGCTTAGCTTTTGGAGTTGCCACTTTACTTGAGACCTCATAATCACCATTGTCCTTAATAGTAAATGGTTAACCTTTAATGGAGGGCAAGTTGGTTGGATTCTTGATATCAAATTTCATGGTCAAACCCTCAGCTATGTTCAAACTTATCAACCCTTCCGTAACATCAATAACAGCTCCAGCAGTAGCTAGAAACTCCTAGGATGATAGGGTCTTCAATCTACTCATCCATCTCTATAACCACAAAATCAGTAGGAATTCTTGCCTTGCCTATCTTCACTGGAAGGCTTTCCAATTTACCAACCACATCCCTCTTGGATCCATCTGCTAGGCCAATATGGAGTTTGCAGGGCTTAAAATGTTCATACCCTAACTTCTCAGCCACTGAGTATGACATTAAGCTCACTGAAGCTCCTATATCACATAGACACTTGTTGAAATGCATATAGCTGATTGAACAAGGTAGGTGATAACTCTCTAATTCATATGTTTTTAGCATCCTTTTTTGTCCATATTTTGCATTGTTCATACCTCTAACTTAACTTTTTTAGGTCATTAACTGTAGGAATTCACTTTTAGACCATTTAGGGTGTTGCATTTCTGCATTTGCATATTTTGGATGAAAACAGGTGCTGAAGAGCCAAAAATGGGGAAAAACAAGGACAACACGAGCATGTACCCAAAGGAGCCATCGAGCTTCAAGAACAAGTCCGAACCCCAACACGATCGAGGAGGATCCAAGAGCATGAAGAGCAACCCGAAGATCCACCCGAGGAGTAACCTGACTTCACCCTCGTGTACCCCATCGAGTATACCATTGGACAGTTCTGGGAAGCTAGGTCAAAAGGGTTTCCATATATAAACCCCCTTTTCCTCTAGCTCGGAAACGAGCACCCCGCAGACCCTCAAACCAGAGAGCGAGAGCTTCTGCGAGAGAACTGAGCGACTCAAATATTTTCCTTTTTGTTTTCCATTTTTATTTCATAGTTTTTGTAGTTTTCTTAGATTTCTATCTTGTACTCTTTCTACTCTACTCTATCTTTTAATACAATGCAATTTTCATTGATTTTTGTTGCTTTATTCCTTTTTATCATGTCCGAGTAGTGTAGCAAAGTTTCTAGGGATGGGATAGATGATTTTGTGTTCTTGATCGGTTAGGATGCCTTAGTTTGATTGTAAATGATTGATAGATTTCCTTCTAGGTTAGTGTTCTTAATGCTGTCAACAGACCGAGAGGTTGAGATTAGATCTAGGTGTTTTAGCGACCGAGAGCTGTAGATAAGAT